>JZLH01S0205516.1:135149-149427 GCA_001188425.1 Eucidaris tribuloides
GTTGTTCCCAAGGGGTTAAGGAAGGATAATCTAGTCATTCTAATGTACTCCAAGAAAATATACACACAACAATACAGGAGATCTCAGCAATTTGTTACAGGATTGCCAGTAACAGACGGCATTATATTCTTAAATCTTGTCCATGCTTATAATATTGTGTTGTCTCAGCTGATCCAGGGATAAAAGAAAACAGTTTGCAACAATGATGTGGAAAATCACATAGCTCTTTTACATCAAAATGGGATAAAACTACAGAAGTGATTTATCAATAAACAAGTGAGACTAATGAACAATAATTGGGGCTCATCTTTAATTCCTGTTTAAAAACATGTAGCAGAAAATCTGGAAAATAGTTGAGCAGACCATCAATCATATGTATGAAATGTGAAGACTCCAAAATGATTTTTTTATAAACATTTTTTTACATTTTGTCTTCAGTCTCCAATGAACACTCGAGAATATTTGAAGAGTGGTATTTCATAGTCATTTTACAGCACTGTTTACTGGCCATATGCACATGTGGCTAGCTAGAGTAAATTTATTTCTCCTTTTTGACAGAAATACAGCAAAACATGCAGAGATGTCCCATATATGTAACATGCAACTAAAGTAGGCCTAATGAGGAACATCTCCCTCCAGATATTTGATTACTAAGTGCCTTCTGCTAGTTCCATGTGACCATATAACAAATCTCCATTCAAAAACTGTTACGAAGATGTCCCGTATTATCAAATACCTCAGTGAACATTACAATTATAGTATTATGTATGATTATTATCAACACTGTTATTATTGTTTATCAGTTTGCCAGCTTGTTAGTCTTTTGAGTTGATTCCTGATGTGCATTTGTTCAAGTACACTTTAGTACAGCTGGTCAATGCTCTCTATTTCTCGTGTTGTTTTGTAAATCATTTCTAAAAACATTTTTTATTTTTATTCTAACTACATTTGTATTCTATCATATTAAGTATTTTGTTGATTTTGTTGTTAAAATACATTGTGCATGTTTTTTACTTCTGGGCTGCATGGAAGACAGGGTATTGCCAGTTTGCTACGATGGCAAAGCTGAATATGGGTAATCCAGCCCTTTCTTTTTTTTAATACAGAAAATAAATATTATATACTTCCACTGCTACAAAAGTTTCAACACTATGCACATACACATATTCAAACAATTTGTTCCGGGACCGGAAAGCAAAAAAAGGAAAGAAGTTCGAAGAACCATGAAAATTTATAATAAATGAGCTATTTATAAGACAGAAAAAGTCCCCATAATATATGACATAATGAAGACAGACTTTATTGTTTATGGTTAAGTGATCCATAGACAGGGAAATAAATTAATTGATAATTTTGCTGTACTACTTCCAGATACAGATTTCACAGTAATTGTGGCATCCGTAAGTACACACTTCACTATGTCATGTATACAGTCACACTGTAATAACATCTTTCAAGAGGGGATTATACAGTCAATTAACATCACAAAGTGCCAACACAAACAAAGACACATGTATCAAGTCCAAAATTCCCTTTTATTATGGTATACAGGAAATGTGCATTTTGACTGTATTGACCAAAGACCAGGAAAGTGAAAGAAGGAAACATTGACAGGGATGATGAATGTGTCTCTAATTCATAAAAGGAAAAATTCCCTTGGTAAGTCAATTAGCATGACCCATTTGTGGAGTCACTAATTGTTAAAATTGACAAACACACACAGAGTGAATTGTAATTATGATTATGACTATTGTTGATATTATCATCATTATCATATTACTATTATTACAATTATTATCATTATCATCATTATCATCTTCATCATATCTTCATCCTCCCCCTCGTCTTTATTATTATTATTATTATTATTATTCAAATCAAAAAAAGGATTTATTATGATTTTTCAATGTGCATATGAATATGTTTAAAAATTGCACAGTAATTACAAGTACCGTAGTGTATGGACCAAGCACATCATGAGTTCTTGCAGCGCATTAAAATATATTGGAATAGCTTTTTTCACCATATAAATTCCATATTATTATTATTATAATTATTATTATTATTATTATTATTTTTATTATTATTATTGTTATTATTATCATTATAACTCTAATTGCTACCTTAGGGCGAATTCTTTTGTTCTCGGCCTATTCTTTCGATTCCCCTGAATGCACACTTTTTTTGCCTTAACACTCTCCTCCCTATTGTGAGGGAATAAACCCATTGTGTGGATTCCCCCTATGGTGGCTTTTAATGTTGTTGTTGTTATTGGTGATCAGTGTAAACACGGATCACCATAGATATTGTCAAAATCTTTCTTATTATTATTTTTTATTCCTGTTTCTTTCTGACCATTTCTTGTGAACACGATATCTCATCAACGCCATCATCAATCATCTTGTAACTTAAAGGTTAGTGACATCATTGGGAACTCTTGAAAATGCCTTAAGAACCAAATGAGTTGAAATATATACCATCTGTTCACTAGCAGATGTGGATCTCCCACGTGGGGAGGATTTGCATCTGTACATGTACTTAACGGAGAACACAGCATACATAGCGAGTATCTTAATTCCTTTGCCGCGTAGGATACAACAATAAAGCCACAATAGAGCAGCACACGCAGTATCTCAAAATGTACTAGTGATATTGACACTTGGTTAGTTTCTAGAATGACTTGAACGTAATTCGACACAAGATCTTTCAACAGGAGAAGCCTTGCATAGCGTTTACTTGACTTCATAGCGTAGTCATCAGCCGACAGTATGAGGACTACCCCCAATCATTTCAATTACCATTTAACACTTACTAGTCACGTTCAACACCTCAAACAACACAGATTTTTGTACGAGTTTTGGTCACCTTGCCCGATGACGTCATCGTATGATGAACGTCCATTAGTAAAAAAAGCTCACCGAAGTTAACCGTAATATTCTGCATATCTCGGGGCCGGCAGGCCCCCGCTCTCGAACTACACAACACACAAACACCTTCGGCACAGGCGTCAAGTTCAGGTCAGGTCATCTTTTCCGCGTCCAAACCAGCTGCGCGCAGGTGGGCTCTCACTTGATGGTTGGACGGCGGCTCCATACAAACATAATGTCTCACCAACGGACTCTTATTAACGTACTATATGTTTCACGTCGATTGGACATTTTAGTGCCCGCCCGCGCGGTAACGCCCTGCCGTTTTTTCGATGCAGCGCACCCCTTTCCCCGACCAAAAACGTATTTTTTTCGAGCATCATTTAGATTTCTGCCTGAATTCTACCGCTTCTTGAACCCGATTTCCCGGCCATCAGGACCCAAAATATTGCTCTAAAATGCCCAAAAACATAAAATGCGCGCGCATGCGCAGCGTAGTGGAAAGATGTGCAATTTTCAAATCGCTGATAAACTCTCTAGAGATTAACGGTGACCCCTACTTTTATTACATTATTCTGATAGCCTATGATGCTTAGATAAGGTTTCAGATATCACCTTTCTTATTGACAATTTTCTGACTCTCTAGCAGCGGTCACAAACTGAAACACACATCGGGCTTTCGCGCACATTCCATGACTTGAGTCAGAGTGTGATTAACAAACTTGGCTACACAGTAAACTCAGGTCCAAAGGTCATCGACTGGGTGCTCATCATATGGCGTGCGGGAAGTCACGGACGAACGCGTCACGCTGACCGCCGACAATTAAGCTCATTTCGACCGAGAGTTCAGGGTGGAAAAGGACAGCTTCGACGAGTTATGATACGCCATATAGACGTCAAATCTCTTAAGTCTACTGATCGGAAAGCTAATACGCGGATCAGCCAAATTCGTCTCCGCTGACAATAAAATCTAGTTATATATATAATTACATTATCGATATCAATTATTCATTATATTATCATTATCATTATTAATTAATTATTATTATTATATTTATACATTATTATTATTATCATTATTTATATTATCATTAATTATCATTTATTATCATTATTATTTTATATTATGTATTATTATTATTATCACGTCATTATTATTATCATCATCAACATCATCATTATTATATCATTAGTAGTAGTAATAGCAGTAGTAGTAGTATAACTCTAATTGCTACCTTAGGGCGAATTCTTTTGTTTCCCCTCAACACACTCTTTTTTCGCCATAACGCTCTCCTAACTATTGTGACGGAATAAACCCATTATGTGGATTGCCCCTATGGTAGCTTTTAAGTTGTTATAGTTATTATTGTCATTATTATTATTATTATCATCATCATCATCATCATCATCATCATCATCATCATCATCATCATCATCATTATCTTTATCCTTGTTATGACTATGATTATGACTATGATTATCTATATTGATAGACTGACCCTCTCAATACAGGTGCAACAAAACTCTATGACCTCCACATGTAAAACATTTAAGGTGGTAATGAAAGAGTATAACAAACTTTAAATGAATTCATCTCATTATCTGTAAGTGCTAAATTTGATACATGTATCTCACCAACATTTTGTTTTCACTGGTACTTTTTCCATATTCAATTTTCATTTGTGTTCTCAAATGTTCCAACAACCTCCTTCAAGATGCATGTTTATTGCTAAACCTTGAAAAACTAAATAAATAAAATACATGTTTTGTAGAAAAATACTGTAGGTGAAAAAATGACCTCTTCTGTTTTGACTGTTACACAACAAGACATGACATCAAATGAATGAAGATTACCACAAAGCTCAAACTTTTCATTCAGACATTGCCATCCACAATTTTAGCTGTTTTAGTTTGTAAATAAACAATGCTCATAAATTACAACAGTTAACAATATTTTCTCACATCTGACTTGGGCCATAAAATATATATAGTATAAGGAAAAAAAAAACCAGTCACTTACGAAACAAAATTAATTACCTGCAGCACTCACTTCCAATGTGTAAACAAACTTCAGCAAGAATTACATGGCCAATTCCATGATTAGTTATGTTACACTTGATGACAAACTTTACTCAACATTTGGCTCTTACATGAATATGCTTTGATATTATTTTTCTGTTTTGGTACTGTCAGTTCCCTAGACTGGCTCCTACATGTACTTCACAACATCAAGCAAAATCATGAGACATGTTTTAGTGGGTGTAATAACAAGAACTTTAATTATGGCTAGTTACGTTACATAGAGAGGCCATGGAAAATATGACAAGTCTTTGTCCTCAAAGTTTCGTCAACCTGTTTTCAACTGAAAAAAACTGTGGTATTCATGCTATTTCTGGTGTCTTGATAAGTCATTTGATTGATAAAAATCTTTTCATTTTTAACTACAACATCAAAAACATGGTTAGTTACTTTACGGTTAGTTACGTTACAGTTTGTCCATCCATACAAATTTGCATTTATTCATGTCTTTTTCAGATTTAGTATGCATATGTGGGGCTTAATTACTTTCAAAACAATGAGAAGAGGCTATTGGCATGGAAAAAACTGCAAAATAAATGATAATTTTTCATAAAACTGAGATTTATTCACACTAGTCCCACATGTGGTATCTATTCTCCTAGAGGGTGCTGTTAACGACATAAAATTTAGAGTAGAAATGATGTCCCCCATTGTTTCTTCATGATTCATACCCATTTCCATTTAAACCATTAAAGTGTAATATGATTCAAGATAGAGCAATTTACATAATTTGTGATTTGTCCAACAATTCATGGATTTGCCCACATGAGCATATAAAAATGAAACATATGGAGGTTACATAACAACAGTAGCATACAAATTGTTTGTGACACCTTTAAGTTTCTGCAAACAGACACACACACACACAAACAAACACACACACACACACACACACACACACACACACACACACACACACACACACACACACACACACACACACACACACACACACACACACACACACACACACACACACACACACACACACACACACACACACACACATTCTCATGACAGAGTCATAGAGCAGCCAATATGCCACATACCTTGAAGGAAATCCTGAGGCTGAAGATGAAATGGACACATTATTGGAAACATCTGCATACTTCTATCTTTCCCCATGAAGAAATTCATGTATTAACCAGTTTAAAGATAATGGACTCCTGATAAACAATGTTTAATCCATAGAGGAGGCCTACATTGCTTTTATAACAAAGTTTTCACTAATTATACCACTGACTTTATGACAACATTCTGGTTGGTATATCCCTGATATATTTATATACTTGTGTATCTCAGAACACTCAGAGAATATAAACAGTACACTCACACATGGGTGATAGTAGCCAAATCAGCTGATTCAACTGTCCTGATGACTTGTTATGAATGTACTTCATGAATAATCATGAGGTAAAAGATTATAGTCTGGTAAATGGCTGCGTGCCTGTTTGAATCATGAATATTCATTAGAATGGCTCTTGGGCTGCATCACTACAGCACCACTGTACAGTGTACACAGCAGCACTGTTCACAAAGCAGTGCAGCGATTGGATCATACACTCCCACACATCATGAATATCTATGAGTTGTGTCATAAATAGAAATGACTTCATGCTTCAGGGGATTCATAAGTACCAGTGTGCAAATACTGGGTGGTTCTGGTAGTGGTTCTGGTAGTGGTTCTGGTAGTTTCTGTGGGCGGGACAAGAATTCAGAAGCGATGACATGTAGTATCGGACAGAAAACCGGAATATTCCACACAGGCGTGGAACGTTGATTTCAAAATAATACAATTAATCACCAGAAACACATATTGATGTTACAGATCGCATTGAAAGATAAGATCTTTTTACAGAACTGAAGAGGATACTCACAATTTCTCAGAAATAAGATATTTTACTGGTTTGTAAGCAGGAACCAACCATTTATGTTGCATGCCAACATACACAGAAGCACATATACTGTTCTACATGTACACACACACACACACACACACACACACACACACACACACACACACACACACACACACACACACACACACACACACACACACACACACATAGTATATAGATTGAAGTTACATGTATATTACTGTAGAAAGTTTAAATATTTGCTTCAATTATTATTTGTTTTTAAATTGGCAGTTTTGTCACTAAAAATATATGACCAAAAAAAAACAATTAAAAACATTTTGAAATTTTGATGTGCTTGAACTTTATGCTCAATGTACTGTTATTATTTGAAAATTGATCATCTACTGCAGTTTTTATACATTTTATTTACGCAATATTGTGGATATTTTGTCCTAATGAATGATATTAAAAGCAGTTAAACTAGTTTGAATAGTATCACGCTTTTATCACAATCTATTAATTTTTCCTTCTCAAGGTCATAAAGTAGAATTTTATGTACAGTAGAAATTCAATTTTGAAAGAAAAACTCCCTTATGTCCACCAAATACCATGATAGCAATTTATAATTTGTAAACAACACACTAAGAGTAATTACTTTGTTTGGGCATATTTAAATGATCCTTGTTTACCTCAATGATAGATGGCTAAGTAGGAAGATAAACAGGCATTTCAAAATTAATTTGGAAAATCCCAAATGTCCCACCAAAATATACCAAATCAGCAATATGTAAGAAACACATACAGAGTGGGCAGTAAGGTATTTCTTGTGGGGGCACACTGAAAATGTATCTTGTGTACCAACCACCCCGCCCCTCCCCCCCCCCCCCAAAAAAAAAGACAAAAAATCAATGGATCTATGTAAAAAGTTGCCTTTAGTATTGCCAGGCCATCAAAGGTTCAGTTGTGCATGGCCGCATCCAATACAAGTAGCTTATCATAGTGGACACCCACACAAACTGCAGATGTCAAACACAGGCCAAACCAACTTACAGATTGCAAAAGTAAAGCTTGTGGGCGGATCACAACTAAATAGATTTGTGCAATAGTTTTGCTGATGTTTGTCTTCGACGTCTATCAGAGCTAGATGAGGAAAATATCCACTCATTGTTATTGTACTGCTTTAATTTCTCTTTACTGTCAGTAACAGAGCAGCTTGGATCACAACAACCAGAGTTTTAAACAGACATGGAGTTTGACCTAACTTTGATCATAACAATGGGTCTCAACCGGAAGGGGAGAGGGAGACATACCCCCCCCCCCTCTTCAAAAGTGAAGGGGGCAATGTATCATTCCTCCTCCCCAATCTCTTGGGGGGGGGGGATCAGAAGTTTAACTGCAAAACACATCCTCTTTCTCCCTACATTTAAATTCCCACTGTCAAGGGTCAATTCAACCAAAGAGAAGATGTCAACTAGTCTTGAAATACAGGCACACATTCACAAACATGGACTGTTGCAGTGCCATAGTGTACAGATTGTGGGTGGAAAACAAATGTATTGTTTCCACACTGTCATGGATGTTTTCGTTGCATTATGGGTGTCATTTGTGCACCCTTTTTATGATTTTTCTCAACAGAGGGCATTTTTTTTCATCCTGTCATGACAGTGGGCCTTTAAACATTGAATTGTTGTGATCATCTCTGGCATCTTGGCCTGCATAGTATTAACAAAATACTTGTACAGTGTTGTCAAGCCATAGAAGGTTTAGTTACAAGTGCATACATAGAGCAGTCAATGGAAATTGGACACCCACACATCCATACTGACTACCATAATCCATCAGATGACAAACCATGCCAAGTCCTTGTCGATCAATTGCAACAGTACAGTGTGGGGGCGATCCATATTCAAGCCTGATTGTGCAACAGTTTTGCAGATGTTTTCTTCGAATATGCATTCAGTGATTAGTATTAATCATAATAAGTAATAATACATGTAATCATTTTTCAATTCCCAGCTTGTATAGTTTTCTTCATCTGTAAGGGATAAGCTTTCTGGTTTAAGATAGAAAAGAGTATTAACAGTAACACACTCTAAAATACAAGTTTGAGGCATTATGCAAATGATACAAATCTATCACTGCTATACATAACTGCCGATAACCATGACTTGATGCAATATCTTGACTGATATGTAAATCTAGAGGGGACAGAGTATGAAATCTGTCACAATACAGTTTCTAACAGATTTTTTCAAATTTTAAATAATCATAGAACAGAATTATGCATGATGACTAATTACACAAGGATTATTCAAAATCAGTTAAATCAAATCCTACTATTGATTGACAAATATAGCAAAAGTAAAAAGTCATCAATCATCAACCCACATCAAATTAGAGACAATATATCTTTTCTATTCTTCCTTCCAGAATATCTAGCTTTTAAAAATTGTACCACCAACCACCCTAACAAACAACAACAACAAATGGATCTACATATATGTAAAAAAGTTGCCTTTACATGTACACGTAGTATTGCCAGACCATAAAACGTTAAGTTGTGAATGGCAGCATCCAATACAAGTAACTTATCATTAGTGGACACCCCCACAGACTGCAGATGTCAAACGCATGCCAAACCATCGGGTCGATTGCAAAAGTAAAGCTTGTGGGCGGATCACATTTAAACAGATTTGTGCAATAGTTTTGATGAGGTTTGTTGGAATATATACTTTTTCAATTCCTTAATATGCTTGTTCAGCTTTCTTCATCTGAGTCTATCAGAGCTAAATAGGGAAAATGTCCACTCACTGCCAATGTAGGGCTAAATTATAAATGATCACAGAACAAAATTATGCACGATGACTTATTAAACGAGTATCATTCAGTTAAATCAAATCCTACTTTTCATTGACAAATATAGCAAAAAGTAAGAAGTCATCAATCAACAACCCACATCAAATTAGAGATAATATATCTTAGCCATGTTTGACAGATTGAAAGGAATGAATGCAACTGACTGACATATTAGATACATATCTCCCCAAATATCTACCCAGCTGATCTCTTTCTCCACCTGGCTGGGGATTTCCCATTCTTTACTTAAGTGGGTTGACCACTTTAATTCTAGGGAAGGAAGTTTAAAGTAATCAGTCACACTTGATAAGTATTTTTTTTTATTTCATCAAGCAAAAGTAATATGATTTGTGCAATTGACAAAATATATTTTGGAATTTCACAGAAAATGTTCTTTCCAGAATAACTAGCTTTTAAAAATTGTGTCCATGATACCTCAAAATGAACTTGTCAAACAAACAAGCTAAACTCATTTATAATGTAAAGATTCACATAAATCTTTACCTCTCACAAAAGCATTAGGGCTGAAATGTCAGATTCATAAAAATAACTGTATGAAAAAATTCAAACAGAATGCATGAATGTAGGGGTGGAGAAATTTGATCTGAACCTCATTCAAATTATTGTGGAAAGAACATCGTCGATAACACGATTTATCGCCAGAGTTGAAAAACAGATTTGTGATGAAGAAGATAAATCTATTTTAGGCTGAACTTGCAGCCCTTTAGGGCTGTTATCAAAATGTAGTCAAAACAATGTTGCTTTCTGTAGACCCTCTTGTAACTACATTAGATCAGGAGATTCATGGTGCTGATTGTTTACATTTTTGGTGGGCAGCGTGTTGATAGAGTTGTTATGATTGTTGATAGTTATACTAAATGCTCTACCGCTTTCAATACCACAAGTTTGATAGCTGAAGAGAATGGAGGTGTCTCTTCTGTCCCCCACCTCCCTGTCTACAGACAGTAGCACTTGTGTGCAGAGTATGCATTCATAGCTAGGGATTTTTTGGTCCCTCCCACTGACCCCATTAGGTTTTCATAATCGATGGTATTTTTGGCCATATTGTGCCTCTGGCAATATTTTGAAATAATCATGAGATCATTTATCGTGTAGATGATATTTTTTCAACATCGGCCAGCCCTACATGAATGTAAAATCCCTGACTGAATTTGAATTTTTCTAGCCATTAAACTAGTCTGAATGCTAGACCGGATTCGTGTATCATCTAGTGAAAACTGAATGTCAAAAGCTTACACCAGTGCAGTTGGACAATTGTCAAGTAATCTTTGCAATCTAGAACGGACTCTACCAAATTCAAAATCAGTAGATGAAATCTTAAATCCAGATGTGGAACCCAAGACTAGACTACAGTTACAAAACACAACCTGGGTAATGGCCCAATTTCATATTCAAAAACTTCCTAATGTATGAGTCACAAATTTTGAATACTGCATGTTTATTACCTTTCTTTAGTTGGATTCAATCTTAGCAAAACAGTTTGGTGCACAAAAAAACACAGCAATTAAGGGCAGTGTATAGTTTTTGCGTGGTTTGTGTAGGTGAAAAGTGAAATTTACTCCAATTGTGTTTTCAAGATTAACCTATATTACATGTAAGCCTACCTAAATAATATCTTTACAAATAACAAAACTGCATCATACATGTACATATTCTTGATTTGTGACACATGTTATGCACTTATTCAATTATAGAATACATGATACTAAATAAGTTCTAAAATGAACCTGATACACAGGCTCCACAGACGGTTATTGTTGTGTACAGTATTCCAAGATAATGTAGGTCAGTAATGATTTTCAAATTTCATAAACGGGTTATTCACAATTAGCCAATGGTCTAAAGTGATATTTGTTGTGTTATTTTGAATGTCTGCAAACAGGATGTCCTGCCTTTAAATGATTTTTTTTAATAGGAAAATAATTTGAGTGCTTAATGAAACTAGCAAGTACATTTATGAAGAAAATTTTTATTTTTTTAACAGAATAGTATGATTTGGGTTTATTTTGTGATATTGATGACAACTCATTGCAGTTGTCAGTATTAAGTCAAGGCTCAAAATTGATGTCATGGTGTGAAAGAGCATACTTTCAGCTTGAAGAAAATTGTATGGTTTTACTACTTTTCGTATTTCAGATGTTGTGATGCAGGGTGTGGCAAAATATGTTTAAAATTGTGTTGCGATTTGTTAAAATAACATTAATTACACTAATTAAACAAACAATTAACTAAACCTAATTAACAAATTTTAAAGATTAATTAGTAGAATAGATGGATCAGTAGAATGTATGTAAAAATTTCAACCAAAATGTAGTCCTGAAGTGAACATACAATTGTGTGTCCTTACATTCAGTACTTTCATGCTTCATAACGTGTACAAGTCAATGGCAAGCTTAAGCTACACCAGTTATTAATTGAGTAATTAATGACCCTGAAGATAATTAATGTCACTTTTACTTTTGAAAATTGTTAAGTACAACATGTGTCAAGTTAGTCAGATGCATATCATAACTCCAAGATAACTTATCTGTTGCAAATAGTAGGAAAAACAAAAGAGTACAGGCGAATTTGCAATTTCCCCATAGAGATTGTACATACTCCTCCTCCGCTTATCCTCCTCCGCTTAACATTTTTGAATTTTTCACTAATTAAACAAAGTGTAATGTAAGATTGCTTATCAGATTTCAAAAGCAGAGTAATTTTGCTACAGAATGAGCCCAAATTCATCATAATTGCATGAAGGATAGCTCTGATGCATCAAGTTCAATTAAGAAGAGGACTGAAAAATGTAATGCCACCAGGTATTTAGGGGTCCCACCATACGACACATGACCTTATATTTTCCAAATAGCATTATTTCACAGAACATAAGTTGTTGCATATGGTGTCCACCCTATTTTTGTGTGACAACAATTACATGACCATGGTAGAAGCTGAACAAAGAATAAAATACTGTGACTTGTTTTCAGTCCATTTGAAAGACCTTTGTGAGAAATGCAAATATACTCAAGAAATCAGTTTGAAAACCACAGAATCCTAAAAAACCATGGAAACATGCATTAAACAAGCAAATTTTTATTATTACATCATGTACCTGTACAATTTCACTATGTCCCAACAATTACTTCATAAAACACATTAAAATATGATTTAATTCAACAAATGACAAACTTGTAAACAATCTAAGAGACAAGACATTTTAAATTCAGTGTCTGATATTGGACACTGTATGACACATGCTACACAGAATGTAATCATGCAATATTATGCGTCCCTTGCTGAATTTGAATTTTACCCAATCGTTAACATAGTCTGCCTGCCAGACCCGATTCTTGAATCATCTACAGGTGTACTAGTGAAAAATAAATACCTGTTGATCAAAGCTAACACAATAAAAAACTCACAACAGTGCAGAGGGACAATAGTCAAGGCCAAGCAATCTTTGGTCCTGGTGGACTCAGGACTCTACCAAATTCATTATAGGTGAATCAAAGCTACATCCAGTATCTAAAACTTAAGACTACTGTTACAACATACAACTTCACCAATGGCTGAATTTAAAATTATCAATCATTCCTACATGTATTTCAAAACTTTACAATGTATGTATTCCAAATTTCTGACTCTGATGCAGAACCAAAATGAATGGCGCGATAGGCTCCATGTCCGAGTGCACCCGACCAAATGATGATTCAAAATTTTGAATTTTCAGTTGGATCAAATGTCAGCAAAAATGGTTTGGTGTGCAAATAAAATACATAGCCTTCAAAGAGATCTATCAACCGCATAACACAATGGTTCACTCATCTAAACCATATCTAGATCTACATGCAACTAATTTAAAGTTAGCCTGAATATACAAAAAGTAACAACTAATCTGTTACAAAAAAAAAGAAGAGAGAAGGTCCAAACATCCTGAAGGTAAAGGATACACCATGAGTGATCTATAAATTCCCCACTAAACAGTAAAAAATGTTTGAAAATGGTGATTAACATAAATTGTAAAAAGCAAGAGAGCCAGGCACCTGGGCATTCACATACAAGTTGGGATGTGAAGATACATAATGTATAACCATGTAATCACAAATATCCTCATTATGGGATTATAAGGAATTAGGTGATTTGTAAAAAGTAGGGGAGGCAGGTACATCAGAGTTTGTGACATACATATAGACATATGAATGATGGAAAGCAAATACATAATTGGAAATAAGTATACATACATAAATGAATGATGCAAGCATCGTTTCACATATCTACACTTCAGTACACTAGCTCTAAAAACATACTCCTCACATTTGAATAGAAACTTGTCAAATTTGACAAGTTTGCCTTGTCTAAGGGGCACATCATAGTTTCATGTCAAAATAATACAATCTTTTAAAATCAATGAATGAGATGTTCTTGTCAAATGTGAGGGGGAATAGCGGGGGATGGGGGGGTACTAACGTTTATTAGGTATACAGGGATGTGCCACTGGGAAGGGTGACTTTTCAAGAAAAATCCTTAGACATGAGTCCACTTTTCATCAAAAATGTCCTTGACATGGGTCCCATTTTTCTAATTTTCTAATTTTCAGTGCGCAAACACTCACAA
>JZLH01S0205606.1:2350-14538 GCA_001188425.1 Eucidaris tribuloides
AGTTCAGGAACAGCTGTAAACCTGGGTCATTACATCATCTTTTGTTGCTCTAGAAGCCCCCCCCCTCCCCCAGCGATGGCGCATGTCATGTACTCGAAACTGAACAGGTCCATACACTTAAGTTCCTCTAGCCACTCGATTCACGGGTAACTGAGGACACTGGGACCCCCAAAAAATTGATTTACAGCTACAACGCATCCCCATGTGTAGTAAGACTATGAATTAATGAATAAATAGATAAATAAATAGAAATAAAGAAAGATAGATAGGGATAGATAGATAGATAGATAGATAGATAGATAGATAGATAAATAGATAGATAGATAGATAGAGAGGTATAGATAGATAAATAGATAGAAAGGGATATATAGATAGATAGGTAGTTGGATGGATAGACAAAATCACTTCACTAATTATAAAACATTATTTCATCATTTCACCATTTACGTCATACTCATCGATTACATTGCTGATTTTATTTGTTGTTTTTATCAGGTATGTCCCCAAGGGGTTACGACATCCAACGCCAATTACTGGAACTGGAAAATGCCAAACAAGCCTACCTTGACCGATTGTACGACGAAGTGGTACGTTTGTTTTTTTCTCGATTTTAAGTGTTGCCCAATTGTTACAAATTGTTTAAAAAACTGAACAAATGTCGCCTCTCAACCGTTACCAAAACGCAAAGTATGAACAAAACGATTATATTGCAACTATCTATTGTGAAGAAAGAGTGGCCTTTCATTTTGAGCTTCATGCTTTTGGTACCAAAAGTATCACATTTTAAATGTCAAGTTAAAGGCATAATTTCACAATGATAAAAGTTAAAAAATCTGAGATACATAATCATCCATGGTTTGAGTGTCTCTGATAAGGTATAAACCTGAATCCCTGAAAAAAGGTGTACTTTAAATCGATCATTTATTGCTTTAAAAGAGTGAATATCTTCACGCACTCATTTTTGCCAAGTCCATTTCACCCATAGACTACTGTGTTACAATTCAGATTACACCGGATATATATGTCACATGTGATGTTCATCCATACATACTTTGCTAGTGGCTGCATAACTTTCCAAAGTTTTGTAACATAAGATGTTAATTTTTCCATTCAAGCGCTATTTCCTAGATCAGGTGTCACAGTTTGACAATTTTTCAAACTGAAGCTTTGCAATTTCAAATAGTGTATAAATACATTTATTGAACAATAATCAAGGAGAATGCTCCGGTGTGAAAATACAAATAAAACGTGAACAAATGCGTCATCATTTGTCACACCATGGCCACTGATGACAAGTGTGACCGCTGACTGTTATTGCTGGAGCTTTGCCCAATCATTTTACGGCGTTGCTTGATAACACATTTGCTCACGTTTTACATTTATTGAACGTGTTATAACGTTTAAGGTTATGCTTTAATTCTTCATTTTTACAGAATTTACCAGATAACTTGGGCGCCACTGCCGATGTTCCGGCTAAGACATCACCAGCTCTGACCCCACCCTACTCAGACTACGACACTCCCCTCCAACCTCTCGACGCATTGAGAGGAATAAATAGCAACATGGCCGTCCATCACATGAAGAGCGAAGAGACCACCGCCTTCCCGTTCCCCGACCCCTGCATGTCAGAGTACCACCCCGTCTACCACCCGCATCCGTTCAGTTACAACTCGCAAGTACATCATGGTGTCAGCGGTGGGATTGGAATGCCGTCTGCGTGTCCGGAAAACCTAGAATCGCCGCTAGAGAAGTCGTATGTCCTGGACATCGATCCTGAAACGGACGAACAGAGAACGGGACACCCGATCAAGAAGGAGCCCCACTGCCCGTCAACACCGATCAAGAGGAAAAGAGGTCGTCCACGAAAACCCAAGATTCCCAAACCAAGTAAGTTTCCCGGCCGCTATATTTTTTCCCACGAACTTTTTTTCGTACGGCACATGCGTACTTTCAGTATGGTATTTACGGCTGGCACGTTCGGAACCGTTGCTAAGTAAAGAACACTACAACTGCTGAGTCGCCTTGTGTGGTTACATTGGATAGCGTCGCTTCCCGGCCTCCCCATTTTCTTTGTCCGGTGGGCAGCATGCGCTTACCACTTTTCTCCGGCAAGGGGGTCACGTTCTTCCCAGCTTCTCGGGTGAAATTAACCCTAGAAAATGCTGAAATAAGGCTAACCTTCACGTAAAATTCATGCTGAATACCCGAGAAGGTTGAAATAGGGTAGGGGATGACACTTCTGAAAGGCCTGTGATAGGGCCTGGGATTGGGATGTAATATTTTCGAAAACAACAGGAAAATCCCTGGACAGGAAGTCAAACAAATTACACCATTAACCGAGGCAAGAGCGCCTTCCCAAATTATGTATGGGCATAGATCTAGGTAGGTCAAAACCAAATACTTGTTAATCAGCTAATTAATAACGCGTGTTTCCCTTTCTATATCGTCTTACAGAGAGGGACCAGCCAATCCTGTACAAGTTCATTCTGAAGCATCTGAATGACACCACGGGTGACAGCAAATCTTATGTAGAGTGGGTCAACAAGAGCGAAGGGCTCTTCCGGTTCTATTCGGCCAAGAAGGACGAGTTCGCTGAGATGTGGGGCCGCTTCAAGGGCAAACGGGACCAGATGACGTACCAAAATATGGCACGCGCCCTGCGAAATTATACACGCGGCGTAGGCAACCGTAAGATCATGACCAGCGTACGCAAGAAACTACACTACAAATTTACACCAACTTTCATCAAATAAAGAGACACTATACAGATACGTGAACATTCCAGTACTTAGGCCTACCATGTCCGAGTTACGTTGCAAAGGCAAAGAAAATTTGTCATATTTGCAACTTGAAGAAAAGACGAGATTACTATCCGGTTTGCAGAGCTCTATGGTATGGTTGTTGATCGAGATTGTTTCGAAGAAATTGAGAAATTTGTGTGCGAACATTTTTACTTTTTTGTGAAGAAGGTAACATTTAAGACACCGAATGGACAGTTTATGAACTTTTACCAATTTGAAGAACAAGACGAGTGTGAACGTTGTTGTAATACCTAATAAAATTCAGAAAGTTGTTTATCGATATCTAAATATACTGTCAATAAAAAGGGGTTTGAAATAGGTATATTCAATGATAATACGGTGCCTTTCACTGCTGAAAACAGAATTTTAATGCGAACTATATATTTGGGGAATGTATTAGCATAATCACTGTCGTTAAGTAAACATTCAAAAAACTTTATCAGGTTTTTGCGAATATTATACTCATTTTCATATTGGGGGTAATCTGTCGAAGTATACAATATTGAAAAGGGGGTTCCTATAATTAATGTTCGCAAAAAAGTGCGCACATAATTTGTTGTGATATGCAGTACTAAAAAATAGGTGTATTTAGACCATTATAAAAAGTGTATATAACACGTTTATGTAGACCGTCTGAAAGGTATGTTTCTCAAACTTCACCTTTGGTACAAGTATATGTTCTTGTCTTCTTCGATGGTGTAATTTTGTGCAAGCCGTTGTCGTCCTAATTTCAGTGAGAAAAAAAGGCATGTCATGCTTGTATTCCAGGTCGCCAGTCGCTTCGAATATCAACACTTTCAGTACCACAGCCAAAATATCACGTTCAAAGTATACGGAATCATACTTCAGTGGTACTGAGACGGTTAAAAACAACAAAGTGCACCTTTTCTCTCGCACTTTGGCGAATAAACAACAAAATCCGCGTGGTTTGTCATAACTACAGTAATGTAACTTTGTATTTCAAATTGAAAACACAGTTTGTACTATAATCTTTTAGACACTAGTCCTGTAAATATGTTTGTCACTTTTATAGCCTGGAGCAGAAAAGTTGTATTTAAGTATTTTGTCATAGTCTTAACGTCCCCGTTTATTTGTATTTTTTGGAAGATAGATAATACGATACCAGTTTTGTTGTCTTCATTCTAGCCCCGAACTTGTGTAAATATTTTTTATTTATCCTTTCATAAGTGCTATGAAATGTTTGAGTAAAATTGATGCCACATATAAACCCATGAAAAAATATTAAACAGGAATGTATGTTCCTTCAAAACTTGACAATGGATGCTACTGATGACTTAACTTTTATGTAACTTGTCCGCACAATAAGAAAAATAGGTTAAACTTTGTACCATTAGCAATGTCACGTTTCACACTGGCACACTGAGTGCACATTTTAAGGTGTAAATTTGCACCTTAAAGGTCTGAAAGGTGCAGAGTTGCATTCGTATAGGTGCTCCCAGTGTGACATTGGTCTGTACCTTTAAAGGTGCAAACTTGAACAAATATTTCTTAGTGAGTGAATGTTTGGTGTTGCCGTCCATAGATGAAATTGTATTGATGTAGATGAAGAATCCTATTGGACTTCTTAATAAAACTAGCATAGCCCAATGTTTCAATTAACGATTGAGAAACAATCATAAACAGATTTCATGGTCGATCACTAACCAATGATTGTAAGTAATTATAAGTACAACGCTTGAATCTGCTTCTGGATGATATTCATATTGTAGCTGTATGGATACTTGATCATCTGACGTCATCCTTTAAGGTCTCTATTTTATGTTAAAAAACGATTTTTGGCACAGACGTGAAGTAGAATATCTCATCTATTGATATCCATCAGACCAGTTCATATGAGGCCATGTCACGAATTCGGTTACCTTCTGAAATATTTCATTAAAATCTCGACATGCCTTGCGCCATATTTGTTTATCAGCAAGCTTTCGGCTCTGACGAGCTACTTGATAGCAACCTCCTTGTATAAATTATGTCTCGTCTATGTTGAAGCGAGTAATTAATACACAGAAACTGAAACCTTTCCCATTATTAATACCGTTCAGGTGCAATAATCATATTATTGCGATCAGTGGGTTCTTGTGTAGCTTGTTTCGTATACAGACTGTGCTCTGTCTGTCCACCAAAGTGTATACCTTATACAAAAATATGCGTAGCCGGGGACGAGGAGGGGGGGGCGGCAAGGGGTCAACGCCCCGTTGATCGACATGTACAAACATCATCTAAAATTATGAAGGGGAGGGATTTAGTCAGACAAGAGATTTGCGACCTACCCTAAATATTCGAATGACATATTTTGCCCCAAAATTAACCCTTTGTTTTTCTCATTTCGCCAAACTTATCTTTCTGCCCCTGTCCTCTCGCCTTTTGACACAAATTTTTGGCTAATTCCGTGACTGCGAATGAAAAAGTACGATTCTTAAAAGGGTGCTAACTTTAATATTTCGATTGCACCGAAATTCTCAAGGGGGATCTGGTGCCCCGTGATTGTGCATTTTTTGTGCTCTGTAAAATTACAAAATAATACTTCCTAATTCATTTGTTTTCTAAAAACGTTCTTCATTGCATGCAGAATAAAGGCGTATATTTGCTGGGTTATCATCCAAACAATCTAAAAAAATATATACATACAAGATATTGGACTGAGGATAATATACAGAAATGTACATAGAAAAATCAGGATCATTATATGGCATTTATTACAAACAGTAATTAAAGTTATTATACGGAGCCGGTCTCCCAAATTACATGATGATATTTTATGGTTGATGCTCAACCTATTTGGCTTTAATTGCCAGCTTATCTCCTCGTGAATTTGTATTGATTGTAGTTCAAAAGAATCTGTCCTCATGTCCTTCAGAATGTTTTATACAGTGCATCACAGGAAACAGAACCCTAAAACAAAGGCTTATTGTGTGGAAGCAATGGGGCGTATAATTGAAGAAACATGTTCAAAACAAACTTTGACTTATGCTCTTTCAAGTGATACATTACTCGAACTTATTTATTTCTGTATCTCTGAGTACCGTGGCATTGAAAAGGAAAGAGATGGACTCCTCTAATACTCAGTGTCAAAGCCAACAAGTGTAGCAAATGCTTTTGACATTAAATTTTCAAAGCTCAGAGATGCATGAATAAATAAATTTCCTCAATGCATCATTTGAAAGAGCATAGTTCAAAGTTATATTTTTTTCTAATCATACGTCCCATTGCGTTTCGCACAGTAAACTTATGTTTTACGGTTCATTTTTGGGGGATGCACTGTATGACCCTTGTCAATGTTGTTCTTTTAACTCATTTTTGTAAGCCTTCAAACTTTGCCTTTGAAAAAATACGGTAATTTAAACATGAGTCTCATAACTTCAAGGTTTAAAGCTTTGTCATCGTAAAAAATTGAAACTATTTGAAGTCGATGATAATAGTTGTAGATCATGATAAGGGGGATGATCATGATCTGGATCTTGAAGTACGATAAATGTATGGATTATTTGTTTCCTTTTCCAGTATGTTAATGTTTTCTTTTCATTCGGTAATCAAGCTATCAACCAAAGCTAAGTCCTGTCCATCTTGACGTAATATTATAAGAAAGATTGTGATGTGTATTTATGTTGATGTTTTTGTTTTTATATCGATTTTGAATATTTGTCTTTCAAAATGGAAAAATGTATATATTTGGTACCTTTTCTAGCTTGAACTATCTGGAAATAAAATTTGAAACTTCTAAACATTTCAAGTCAGATTATTATTTTATTCACAATGATGTTTCTTCTTTTTTAGTGCTCTCTAAAATGGTTATTCCCCCCCCCCCCCGAGATCCTGTTATCACTTTTGCTTACTCATATCTTGTCATACTTGACTTCGTTTCTTATTTTCTTATCAAGACTATTATTCATTTAACACGAACCATCTCCATGACGTGCTTCCTCTGACGAGTAGCTAGATCTTTTTTGATCAAAAAAAAAAAACCGTTTAGGTGGCCGGCTGATCAGAGTAACTTGTCAGCCAAGCATCTCGTCAAAAGTGTTGTGTCTTTAAATAGAATTCTAGTCAACCCTACTGGAAAGATCACGTAATTGTCACAGTGTGTTCGCATAGTGAGCACAGAGTGGAGTCCATGATCACAAAGTGATCACAGAGCGATCACAATGTCATTGTATGAAAATGGCACAAATCCATTCGGTTATTTTGACACGCTGAAGAGAACACGTTATCGTCACAGTGTGTTCGCACAGTGCAACACCAGATGGACTCATAATCACAAAGTGATCCCAGTGTGATCACAGTGTCATTGTATGAAAATGGGTCAAATCCACTCTGTGGTCATGTCCTGCTAAGAAGAACACAGAGTCGTCACAGTGTGTTCGCATAGTGAACACGTCGTGGACACAAAGTACTTGGCAGTTTTACTCTGCTGATTAATGGGTCAAATCCGCTGAGTGGCCATAGTGTGTTTAATCCAGTGGTCACCGTGTGAACAATCTGTGACGTCTTCGTGTTCTTTCTGGCAAGAGGACTAAATTGACTAGCAATCTTACAGTACCAAAAGTGCAAATGTGCACACACAATACACATAATGTCCATAGAGGTGCATTTCCCCTGCATGTTAACCCTCATGAAACAGACACAGTGTGGGCACAGTGGGGGCACAGCGGAGACACAGTGTGAATGTCCCAAATTCACTTAGTAATTCTGTGGGGACTAGGTGAAATTGTGACATTTCACGTAGTCAGTATTTTCCGTACGGGAAAAGGTTAAGAGAATCTAATTGATAAAATAGGTGACTAGACGATCTCGTCAAATTATAACTTGGTTTATTTTGAGATTGTTGTTTTCCCAAATTCCTTTGTCTGTAATACAAGAATCAGAACGAAAGAAAAACGTATGTGCGCTGAGTCAACAAAGCATGGGAACCGTTCAATTTATCGATCGCATATTTTTTTCAGGTTTGTTTATACTCTTCCCCTAGTCGACACTCCATTATCACGAGGTCATGAATCAATGGGTCTCACGAAAAATGAAATTTATGGGACTTTCCCCACAGGTCCTTAAGCAACACCGAGCGCACAGTGGGGAAACAACTGGGCGGTCATCGGCTCCCCACTTCAGTTTTGCTCCAACTCCTGAAAAAATGCGCTATCAGGTTGCGCATAGCGAGTAAAAAATGCATGTATAAGCTTCTAAATTACCCCTCCCATTCTACCCCTATACCTTTCCCAACTCATTTTACGATTGTTGGTATATCGTTGCCGACACGTACCAGGGTACTGAACATGCACTACTGTACATGTTTGTCTCAAATTATTGTCTGGTCCATTTATTAACATGTATATAGTTAAACTTACCCATGCACCATTAATACAAGAATATATAAATACACGCGAACAACCAAAAATTGAGCGTGACTGAGCAAGCTTGAACTTGAATAACAACATTTTTTCTACTTATGAATCGACGCATGGTGGCATTTTCTTTGTTGTCACATAAACTGAAAATGAAATATTGAGGTGACGAACAAGGTTTGAATATAATTATATTTCTCGCGTGAGAGGCGTAGATGTAAATACATGTATTTCGCAATTATTCCATTTTATATACTAGGACAGTAAGCGTTAGAGCATGTCCAAACTTGGTTTCAAGCCTGGCTGCATAGACTAGAACGCCAATTTTAGTATTAAATTATTCGTCATTATGCGAGATTTATTGTTTGGGCACTAAAAATCAAAATACACAGTGTCAGATATGACCTGGAAAAGGGCACAATGGTGTGGCATACTTAAACGAGTAAGATTTAGGCAAAAAATGAGTCAGATTTGACCAGAATTGGGGTAAAATTTGACCCAATTCGGGGCCCATCTTGGGCACCATCCAGCAGTATAGCCCCACAGACCATTTTCCTCGTCCGTCTTATAACCCGTGTTTTTAGTATGTATGTATGTATGTATGTATGTATGTATGTATATATGTATGTATTTATGTGTGTGTGTCTGTGCGTGTATGTGAGGTTACGTGTGTCTATGAGACATTGACATAGACAAACAGACATCCACACACACATACACACACACACACACACACACACACACACACACACATCCACACACACATCCACACACACACACACACACACACACACACACACACACACACACACACACACACACACACACACACACACACACACACACACACACACACACACACACACACACACACACACACACACACACACACACACACACACACACACACACACACACACACACACACACACACACACACACACACACACACACACACTCACACCACACACTACACAAACACAGACAGACAGACAGACACACACACACACAAACACACACACACACACAGACATACACACACACTCATAGTTATGTATGTATGTAAATAAATCCCCCTTTTTACTTTTGTATCAAATAAAATGATAATCTTTGTACAATCAGAAAGTGCTGCGAGTCTGTGATAATCAAATTTGTCGTGAGGCCATTTATATGGTTTCAATTGAGATCATAATTTGATTCCATATGGGTAAATAAGTGCTTGTTTCTCCTCAAATAAACAAATTCAAGACTAATCCTTCCAGCCTGAATGTACACACGAGCCAGTGTATATATTGGTATACCGTGTGGCTCAGAATTAAAAAAAAAAACAACACGGCACGGTAAATTTTACAGTTTTTTTCAAAATAATTGCTCATCTTCATACAGTTCATCTGATAGGCTTTTCTTTTGTGAGTGGAACGTCACCAAGATCATTCCGTTTGGTTGGGTACTTTTCATTATAGGATCATTTTTGTGAACCAGTATAAGTTTGGTACGCGCATCAAGTTTACGTATTACAGGATTCCATCAATACAACGCATCGTTATCACTATACCGCTAGAAAAGCTGAAATGCTCTGCTTGATTCTTCTCGTGCTCTCCTCAACGAATTACCATCCTCTGAAATCAACAAACTACAAAGAATCCAAAATTACTGCCGCAAGGATAGTCGAAAGATCTTTACATAGATTATCAATCGCACCACTACTTCAAAAACTCCAATTGATAAAAGAATAAAATTCAAAATCATTTTCCTTACTTTCAAAATCCTTACTGGCAATGCCCCCGATTACTTGAATTAATGAATGTTTTCACCTCCACGCCCTCTAAGATCTGAAAATCAAAACTTACTCCAGGTTCCCCGATATACCACCAACTACTACGGAAGAAGATCCTTCGCTGTCCTGGCCCCCCACATTGTGGAACAGTTTACCAACATACATTCGTAGGGAATCTTCACCTGGTCACTTCGCTTCTTTACTCAAAACATATCTTTTCACCATTTTAAGTTTTGTAATTCAATGTACTGTAGTTAAATATTTTGTAGATTTAATACTTTTCGTAACTTTGCATCGTAGTTTAATTTTTATTAGTAAAAGCACATAGAGATTTCATATAATGCGCGATATAAGCTCAAACTTATAATTATTATTATCGTTACCACTTTACCGCTAGAAAAAGCTGAATGCACTGCTTTGCAAAATGGCTATAAAATGAAAACCAATAAACACTAAAGTTGACGATTTCAGTGTTGTATTGCTCAGAATAGAACATGCTATCGGATAATTGATGAAATAGTAGTTTCTTTTCGATGATGAAGGGGGAAAATCAACATATTTACGTTTCGTATTTTAAGGGCCACCCGGTAAATTTCCATTCGTGATTTTTTAAAAAAGTATTTTTTTTTTACTTTTACCAGTCATATCACTGCCCCTTATGTCGTCGCAAAAGCTTTGCCGGTTCCTATTTGGCTGTTGAACGAGTGAAAACCCTTCAATGCCCCATTCTTTACAAATGCGCTCCCTTGTAGCAATGTTGTTCTCATAGCACAATGCGTCGTAAAAAAGAGGGAATTCCCGAAAATCTATTTACCTCACCTGTCTAACAATACACAACAATGAGTCTTTTTTTAAAATTCCGGACAGGGGGTGTTCCTCAAGTTGTGTGTGGTATATAACTGTAAACATGAACTATTTTTATTGGGACTATGAAGATGACTTTGGTTTTGCAAGGTGAAGGTTGAAGTGGGGGGGGGAGGATATGTGTGTGTGTGTGCGTGTGCGTGTATGTGTGTGTGTGTGCGCGCGCGTGTGTGTGCGTGTGTGTGTGTGTGTGTGTATGTATGTATGTATGTGTGTTGTTGTGTGTAGTAGTAGTAGTGTGTGTGTAGTATGTGTGTGTGTGTGTGTGTGTGTAGTAGTGTGTGTGTGTGTGTGTGTGTGTGTGTGTGTGTGTGTGTGTGTGTGTATGTATGTGTGTGTATGTATGTGTGTGTGTATGTATGCATGTGTGGTGTGTGTGTGTGTGTGTGTGTATGTGTGTATGAGTGTGAACGCGTATGCGTGTGTGTATGCGTGTGCGTATGTGTGTGTACGTGTGAGCTTACAGCAGGTACTCAGTGGGAGTACTTGAACAATATAACACAATGGCGTTTATTACCTCAGCTTTGTGGGAGCAAAAAAAAACAACAACGTAATGCGAGTATTTAACAAAAGGAGAACAATGTGGTAACCCCACAATGTCCAATATTGAGGTTGTGTATGTCTGATCAGTTCGTATAATCCTGGACAAAAGTTTGGAATATGGTTATTTCTTTGCATAGCCCTGTTTAAAAGTGCAGATTTCTCAAAAATAATTATTAATTACCCTTGCAGAACATATTATTACTAAGTTCAAATGAGCTTCACTCAGGGGCGGCGCCAGGGTAAAATTTTAGGAGGGGCGAAATCCGTCGGGGAAAATTTTGCCTGCCGAACAAATTTTGAACTAGCCAAAATGCAAGCCCAACAGCGTCCAATAAGCGGGGGCAGGGGGCTGACGACGACAAAAAGCATTTTTTGTCCGCCAATTATTTTTTACTAGCAAAATCAGCAAGAATACGAGGGGGCGATATTTTCGAAAAACAGTAAAATTCCCGTCATTTTAATAATAAAATAGGGGGTGACCGCCCACCCCTGACCCCCCTGTGGCACCGCCCCTGCCTCTACTTCAGGACAAGAAACCTTTTTCTGATATGACTGAAAACTGCATTTGGTAGGAAAATATATTCCAAACCTTTGTCAATGACTGTATTATAGTACATACCTAACCCCATTTTCATTTTTTTTTCAAAACATGTTGCCTTATCTAGACTTGTATTTCTATAACTGCAGGCCAGAATTGAAAGAATAATGAAAATTGTTAAAAAGTGCGTTTTCTCCTCATTTGGTTCGATTCAATGGGGCCGCCGAAAAAATATAATAAGACGGAACGTATCGTCTGATAGTCATGTGCAATGTGTCATTCTCCCTAATCTGTTTACATATAATGCTTTT
>JZLH01S0205606.1:25362-32791 GCA_001188425.1 Eucidaris tribuloides
GTTATCAAGTGTTCAAAGCAGAATGTCGTTGACAGTAAATTGCTTGTATTGTGACAATCATTGGCTTATTTCACATGAAATCAAAATATTGTGATCTTTTAGGTCCTTTTTATAAGTATGTCAGGCAGAAATATGGATTAAGAGTTTTTTGTCAAGTTAGAGGCAATTTAGTGTTAACGACATTCTGCTTAGAGCACTTGCTAACGACATTATGCCATGCGCACAGTCACTGAGACGATTTTGTCAGAGCGGGACAGAGATTTTGTAGTATAGCGCCATCTTGTGTTAAACTTTTCCTGGCCATACTAAACCGTTGCAAATCGCGCCAACAAATTCATTATTCTATGATATTACTAAGCATGATTTCGTGATTTTCATTTCTTTGTCTTAAAGGGAAATGGCATAATTGGATCTCTCCTCATTTTGGACCAAAACTGTTATAAGAACAAATAAACTATTCAAGGATTAATTATTAATTCTAAATTGATTATCACATGCATTTAATGTTTGATTTAGATAGCCTTTATTTGTGAATTTGTATGTCTTTATATTTTATTGTTTCAACTGTACACTCACGCAATTCAGCAGTAAAACTGCTATGATTTTTATGCCATTGAATAAACAAGGTGGTTCGCGAACCAAGAGTCTCGCCTGATTTCGCGATCAATAAAACATGCAATATAACCTTTTGACCCCTAGATGACCTTTGACCTTTCCATCCTCATCAACCAACATGTGGTATTACCCACTGATCATTTGTTCTGGGTTTGAACAAAATTGATGCACAAAAAAAAGAAATGAGTGAAAGTTAAATAAAAACTTTAGGAAAATTAATGATGCACATGGCCTCATATCATTGATCTTTTGACCTCTAGATGATCTTTGACCCCATCATTCTCATCAACACACGTGTTGTATTACCCTAGGATCATTTGTACCATGTGCTAACACAATTGATGCAGAAATAAAGAAATGCGAGCAAGTTAAACAAAAACTTCAACATGTTTGTATAAACTTTAACATTATTGTAACACATGGCCTCATATCATTTGACCTTTGACGTCATCATCCTCATCAACACACATGTGGTATTATCCAAGGATCATTTGTTCCTAGTGTGAACACAACTGATGCAGAGATAAAGAAATGAGAGCAAGTTAAACAAAAACTAAAAACTTTAACAAAAAACTTTAAGATTTCCGTAACAGACCAACAGACCAACAGACCAACAGACCAACAGACCAACAGGAAAAGTGATTACTAGGTCTCTGCCGAACTTCGTTCAGGCGAGACAATAAAAAAGGAATCTGTTGTAAAAATGTTGTGGTCAAATGTGCACCGTTCCTGTTTTGTGATTGTATTTGTATATATGGCCTACTTGTTAAATGTGCATAATGACTGTGTTTATTTTGTTGTTTTTACTGGAGATTTGTGGGAATAAAACTTGACTTGAACTTGACCTTACAATTTTCAATCTTTTTAGGACAATTAATCATCAGCATTCGCGGTGACAGGCAAATCTGCTGTAAATTTCTATAGCGTTCATATTAAAACTCAGGACTGATATATTCATGCTTGCTTCTTCTTTTAACGTTGCCTCCGAAATTCTGAAAATCCCATACAGTTGACACAGCGCAGATCCGATTCCCATAGCCAACGGGTTAAGTTAACAAGTTCAAGACAAATCCTTCATACCAAGACACACACCCCAATTCGTGTATATATATTTACATTATACTAGATGTTAAAAATAATACTTGTCAAGTTTAGAATTTATAACACAAAAACTATACACCAGATTATAGTTGCAGCTGAATGGTGGACATTTTTGGTGGAGGTGGTTGGAATAAGATATCAATATTCAGTTTTATGTAATTCGTGCATATCTAAAGAGTTAAGGGTAAGATTTTGCTCAATATCCAGTCGCCTGTACAAAATTGAAACTGTACAGAATGGTGTGTGTCTGAGAGTGTGTGTCTGGTCCCCCACACAACAGCAATAGACAATTGCTGGGATACTGAAAAAGACTAACAGTCGCCAGGCTAAACTGACTAATAAATATTAATAAACCATTTATCTCCACTTGACCTAGATGAGAAAGTGGCATACCAGAGTTTCCAATGTGCGCAATCCACACCCATTGTCGATTGCTATTGTGTGGGGACCAAACACACACCCTCCCGCACCACATGATTTCTCTACAGTTTCAATTTTGTACAAGGGACTAGATACTGAGCAAATTTTATGCCTAACTTTTTGAGAAAGCACGATTTACATAAAACTGAATATTGATATCTTATTCAAACCACCTTCACCAAAAATGTTCACTCTTCAGATGCAAATATACTCGATGCCAGTATAATCTGGTGTATTGTTTTTGTGTTATTAAATACCAAACTTGATAAGTCTTAATTTTAACACCTGGTATTTCAACTCATTTGGTTCTTGAGGCATTTTCAAGTGCTGTCAATCATGTGCTTGCCCTTTAGAGCCGGAAACGCGTGATTTTCAGTTTCTAGCTTGGACGAGACTTTCACTCGAACATCAGTTATTTCAGGGAAATAACAACCCTACCTGAACTATAACTTTTATATATGTTCTTTTTAGATAACGCAATGTCTTCTTTTAAAATAACATAAAAGATTCAGTGGGAATTATTTTGTCCAATTAAAGATAAGATTGAGTGCTTGCAGAACAACATAATTTTGATATCAGCTGCTTGCTGTGACTAGATGGTATTCTGGAAATGTCACTATAGTACAGGAGAGATAGCTGAAAACAAATCCGCTACATAAATCCCTACTGCTGAAAAGTAATAACACAAAAATCAATATGTGGGGCAATGTTAATTGTTGACATTTCAACTGAGGGGTACTTAGGTGGAAACGTTACATGTTCAAACTGCCAATTCTACCACTATTTATTAAAATATGAAGTGAATTAGTCCTATATTGTAATGCAAATGTAATATACTTTCACCTAGAACCAATGAAATGTGGAATTTTGATAAAAGATTTTCCATCATCAACCAGTACTCTAGATCCATTTTAACAAGATATTAACGACTCTTACCATTCACGCTTTTGTTCCATTTAGTGAAACATTATACCTTTTGAGTATCGATATCAGAAATTTATAATGGTAAAGTTTTTGTTGATAATGGTAGCTAATTATAGCAAATTCATACCCATTTTGAACAAAATTCTCCATAGAAACTTTTGAAGCAAGCAACGCTTTTTGTGGCGTACATCGGAACAAAGATTTGAAAGCGGAGCAAAGAAATTCAATATGTTTGAATATTGTTTGTAACTACTTTTTTTCTTCCAGATGTTCTTTGATATACAGTATAGTCCGTTAGCGTCGCTTTTTATTGATATAACAGAATGAACAGTTGATTTTAACAATGAACTCGAAAACATCATCTCAAACTACAAACACAAATAATACACGCTTGGATATCAGCCAATGGTCAAACTACATGTCAATAAGTGTCCCGTTAGGGAAGATCATTAAAGGGGAATGAAACCCAGGCATCTGCCTGCATTCTAAAAAATAATACAAAACAATAATAAAAGGAAAATAGTGAAAATTTCAGCAAATTTGGCTGAACCGTTCACGACTTACGAATATTAAAGCTCAGTGACATGATTGTGAGAAATAAAAAAAGTGCCTTTACAACCAAACTGGTTGAAAGATATACCAAATACACACTAGCTGGAGTGGATCTCCTGGCTGGAAGGATTTGTCTTGAGTTTGTTTACTTTAAGAAAATCAAGCTTGAACAGGCCATCAGTTTAATTCTCTCGAGGCTTGAGAGAATTAAACCCCATGGAAAGCTACACTACAAATTTGTTTGTTACACGGCATACTGATGGAAGCTCTTAGAAAATGAGTCAAGTTTTGACTACAAATTTTTCACACGAGAATCCTTGCATAGTTTACTTTATTATAGAATACTTTAACCCCAAGTTAAGGACTACCCTCAATCATGTCTGTTTATCACGAGGGATTCTTAAATTGGTAACTCTGCCAGGTTATGTGATGATAGCATGCAAAAACTCCCTATCACTGGTTTTGTACACACATTTTCATCTTTGCTCATTTTGATTAAAAAACCATTTGCTTTCAGAAATATTGCACATGTTCATGTCTTCCGTTTACCAGACTGCATTCACACTGACATCATGATTATCTGCACATCTCATTAATTTTAGGCCTTTTGTTATAAAATTGTGTACCTCTCAGAGTACTACAAATAATAGGAATCAGAAATGTACAACCTGAAAAATCTGTTCGTTCAGCTAAATTGAACAATTCGTCGCCCAGCTGGCAGAAGGGCGTTAGCAAATGTTCTAAGCAGAAGGGCGTTAACAGTAAATTGCTTGTAACGTGACAACCATTGGCCTATTTCACATGAAATCAAAGTATTGTGATCTTTTTGATCGTTCTATCAATACGTAAGGCGAAAATATGGAATAAGCCTATATGCGTTTTAAATTAGAGGCAATTCACTGTTAACGCCCTTCTGCTTAGAGCATTTGCTAAAGCCATTCTGCCAGCCGAGCGACGAATTACACAATATATTTCACACTCTCAACGGAGTCTTTGTTATTAAACGGTGAAAACAATATGCAGAACCTACATAGGCCTACAGCACATACGTACAGTATATTGGGACAAACGCGATTTTTTTTTTTGTCATTGCAGAAAATTCAATAATATCTCAGTACTGACATAACCAAATGAAATTAAATAAATTGCTTTGGAATGTATAATCTTTTGGCTTTATGACAATACCCAACGTAACTAGGTTGTATATGATTTTCATATAATAAAACAATACTCTTCACTTGGATCAGTTGTTTTTTGAGACGCAATGTATAGGTACGGATTTAGAGAGGATGAAACAGAGGCTTTTTTTAATTTCTGTCTCAGGTAAAATAGCTTATGCTATTTATTGTGTATATTTCTACTTTCCAAAGTAAATCAAGACTTTCCAGAAGTCTCTTATATGTGATAACAACATAATAAAAGAATGAAAACAAAAAAACAATTGCTTCGCCCGATAGGGGACTCGAACCCTTGACCCTCAGATTAAAAGTCTGATGCTCTACCGACTGAGCTAATCGGGCTTCACGAATGCAATAAGGTTGTATGTACATAACATGCATGAAAGATAAATCAAGCTCCCAAACGGTGACATCATATTTACAAATCAACGATCAGTAATACACTCATGCTCATAATTATGGAATACTTAAAAAACATTTTAGAAGTTGCAATTTTTCCGTGAACGGTACGTCTGGGATTAATATTTGTTCGCCCCAGGTGAAACAATTGTAATCTAAGTATTTCAGGAATTTTGAACATTTTGTAGCGTCCGACTTGACACTAAAACCTGTGTTTATAAATGGCGGTGTTGTTATTGTTGTTGAGTCACGTGGTGGTTACGCGCGTTATTAGACTTGTAACAGACACTATTCTGATGTTAATTTACTCATAAATGACATTAGATCAAAATTTATCAGTTTTCTGTGTTTTTTTAATTACTTTAATTTAATACTTTTTCATGATTTTTGGTGGATTTAAAAAATATATAGTATTTAGTTTTTACTGTTATCTATGCTCATGGAAAATCCAAAATTGGCTTCACATACTGCGTTTTGTGAAATAAACACTTATCTGCGAAAATTTTTGGACGATACATAGGAAGAAGAATCTTAAGTTATCAACAAAATATTCAATAATTATGAGCAGGAGTGGGTTCTCGGTGGGACCGTAGGATACAGGACGCGTTAAATGAAAAATTTTAGGAAACCATAAGTTTAAACTCGTACCACAAAATTTTGACATTAGTTTTGTATCACTTTATTTTATGCTTCCTGCTTTCTGTTAATATCAATTTCATACTACATAATATGAATAGGTGGATGGGAGAAAACCGATTTTCCAGTGTGTTTAGCTATTTTTAAAAACACAAGTTAACAATGGCCATAGGTTAAAAAGCCTGAGCTACATAATCCTTCATTCTCTAAGCGTTTTTGATAAGGTCTAAAAATGAAGTCCTGAAAAATTGTACTTCAAAGTGATCACTTTCTTATACTGTGAGTGTATTTTATACTCAACCTGAGTAATAAATCAGAAGGGGAAATATGTCCATGCATACCATGCCCGTGGCAGCATAACTTTGCAGACGTTTGTATGCTTGGATGTTCATTTGTCCATTTAAGCACTATTATGTAGCTCAGATATCACAGTTTGATAGTTATTGTAAATCGAAGTTCCACAATGTTAGCTTGTGTCTTTAAGACACGCCATGTCCCACGGTCGGAGAGCCACTTGCCAAACAAGACTGGCTTATTGGACCGATTTGGCCTCACTGCTAAATATTCCTGTAATTTTAGTGTTTTTACAATATTATTTCCATTTGATTTTTTTATTCTATCTTTTTAAACGAAGTATCCTATTTCAATTTCTGTTAGGAAAGGGGGTCTTCACTAAAATTAACTCTTAACATACCAGAGAAATTACAGCTCTATGCACATTGTGTGTGTATTATGTGGTGCATATTTACACCTTTAGCACCGTAACAGTTAAAGGCATTGGTTGACATTGTGGAAATCTCATTTAAAGAGGAAATCTTTAATATCTGACCATTCATGATAGTAATTATGAACAAACAACAAAGAACACAAAATCTTGGACAGTTATGCTGTCACTTGCAAAATACGTGTAGACAAATATTGGAATGACTGTAGAGACAAAATTCTATGGGGGAAAACTGGAATAATAACTCATTGATTTTCTCTTTTTGAAAGCATTTATTGGTCATTTTGAACTGCAAATTTCTTTACGGCTTTGTTTTCAGACCTTATCAGAGATAGGAGCGTGCAGGTTTTCCATTTTGCCTCGATAGTTTGTTTGTTTTTGTTTGTTTGAAAGGATTTTATTTTATTGCAATTCAATCAATTTTCATGCAAAAATAACATTAGTTACAACAATTCTCACGTCATGTAAACCAAATTCAGTATGTACATTCAAATGATAATTGACATGATACAAAGTGAATTAATTGCATATATAATATACATCATACTCGTAAATTAATATAAATGATGTGATTTATACAATTGATTTTGAACTATTATTTAAGATTGAGTATAGAATCAAACAAAATAATTATGTGATCAACTCACATTGACCTAAAAAGAAACACACTTAATATATTTTGAATGCAGAAGGTCGCCGCCATAAGTTAACCTTTAAGATTGGTAGACCAACATTGGTTGGGAGTTTACACTTGCTGAAGGCAAATCATGCATTCTAAAATGTAACGGAAAAGATATATATTTATGATAAAGTGTTAAAGTAAACTATCTGTGAAAAAACCCAAATAACTCATTATCAGCATTCGCTTAAGCAAGATATA
>JZLH01S0205621.1:1286-13408 GCA_001188425.1 Eucidaris tribuloides
AGAGAGAGATACATTTATACCGGAAGCGGCGCCAGAAGTAAAAGTTTGAAAGAGAACGTTGGAAAAAAAATCGGTCGTTTATATTCACAATTTGGTGCTTTTTTCCTCCTAAAATTTTAGCTCAAAAATTTAGGGCTCCAAAAGGAGTGTCGGCTAATCACACTCCTTAAAGCCCAAGTTTAGTTTGGGGATTTTTTGTATTGTGAAAGCTTTATGCCAAGTCATAACCTGCACAGAATAATAGATTCTGAATTCTTTAGTTTTTTTTTTTTATTAGTTAATGAAAAATTCGTGGGGACTCCCGAGATTTTTGACTATATTTTATATTATAGCATACCAAAGGGTAAAAAAAGGCTTTAAGGTTGCATGTGGCAGTTATACTCATCCTGAAAGAGCAAACCTCTGCTTTTTCAGATGAGGTATAACTTCATAATAACCTTCTTTTTTGTTTTTTAAGTTTTTTTTTAAATTAATTAATGAATAATGTCGGGGGGGGGACCGCCGACATTTCAGCTATATTTTTACATTCATAGCAATACCAAAGGGTTAAAAAGGGTTATATGAGCTACTACCTCATCTGAAATAACAGAGTCTGCTCTTTCTAAGATGAGGTATAACGACATGTAACCTTAAAGCTTTTCAACCCTTTGGATGCTATAATATAAAATATAGTCAATATATAGTACAGGGGGCGCGCACAACATTTTTCCGGGCAACAGTCGATTGCCATGCCGGGCACAGTTAATTATGACGTCATCTTCGTTAGAAAGCAGGGCAAGCAGCTATTTCAATGACTTCTTTCTTTTAACCAATCAGATGAAGAGGAATCTATATATGAGGTATATAAAGTTAAATATATAGAAAAAAAAACCTAGAGACATTCAGAATCTATTCTTGCAGGTTATGACTTTGCTGGGGCACTAGCGTTTCAGATGGATGGGACACAAAAAATTCGCAAAACTTAACTTTGACTTTAAAGAGTGACGAATTACTCTGTGAAGCAGTATAGCACACGAATCACATAAAAGTGTCATTTTGCAATCATTCACTGAATAATCAGTTTACATATTTTTCTGATTTTGAAAAGATTAGGGATATGAATCTATATGTCTTTATTTTATTTTTTTATTTTATTTATTTTTTTACTCATAACTGTCATTCTTTAAGATGAAAGAACATGCGCGCGGCAAAGCTTTCTCCGCAGGCTATGTTGATAATGTTTCCCATTACTCGCCTGACACACTACATCAATTTAATAATAGCTTCAATAGCCACAATGATCGTTTCATGGATCAATAATTTGCGTGACTTCATCGCTTGTTAACATATTTATGGAATTTTAGTAGACTACCATAGGAGCAAAGATCCCTGGCATCATTGATGTTTATTGGCAAAACTCCATAATTTTTTGTTAAAGGCCTGTGCTTTTTTAATAATCATAATAAAAATTCCCCTGGACTATTTAAGCATAACAATGTCAGAACTGTGATCCTTGGTATTTTTTTGTAACTTGTTTGTCGTGCCAATGCCGGTTAAGGCCACCTGTCCACTACTGCGGGCAAGCGTTGCGTGTGACTTGTTGGAGGAAGAAATTTTCCAGCACGCAGGATAATTTATGCGGCGGACGAAAAAATTTGACGAGTTTACGCGTTGCATCCCTAACGGTCCTGGACGGGCGTGATACTTCGCGTTCTTACTTGCGTGTATTCCGTGTGACTTGGCGTGTCAGCGCGTGGAAGCGCGTGATAGCTTTCGACACTGAGTCCGTGTTAGTTACGGGTGACATACGCGCCTGCGAGGTACACTGCTTCACAACTCGTGGTTACCTGCGTGGGAGTTTGCCTGGCGAGGCTGCGATCCATGGTAAATACTTGCAGGGATCATTTTGCTACCCGTAGTGCCGATAGTCACAAGGCAGGTACCCTCACTAAACAGCAGAATTGGCAGTAATTGACCCTCAACATGCACGCAGTTTGGCTCGTAATGACTGACCAGCCTAGCCACGGAATGTTGTAGTACGCGCACGTTCCTTGCAGTAAGACAACCCGTTATTATGCTCGGTAGAATTACGCAGATGACACGCGTTTCTGTGGCATAGCCAAGATCCTACGGGGCCAACCTACGTACTTCAAGCGGTTAATTGTTTGTGGCTTTGCGCGGCTACGGCGGCTCTTTACTGGTGTTCTGCGTGCCCTTGCGGGCAATCCCCCGCGGTTCAACCTGGCCGCGCAACAAGTTTTTGAGGCATGCTCAAAACTTTGGCTGCGGTAAATCGAACTTGCGTGGCGCCACCTCCGGGCAATACTCGGCGAGATCGTGCTACGGTACGTCAGGTGCGGGCCAATCTACGGGACCTGCGGTAGCAAAATTGTTCACCGCAAGTCACTACGCAACGCTTGGCCCGCAGTAGTGGGACAGGGGCTTAACCAGCGATAGGCTCGGTGGTACTTGTCGCAGCCCTGGGATAGGCTGTAAAGACGAACGGGTTCGAAAAACCTGGTTTATTTTTTCTGACATGTTTTGTTAAAATATAGATCGGCAGTGGCGATCTAAAATACAGAGGAGAGACAAATGAAAAATCTATTAGCATCGCTGTGGCTTTTATGTTGCAAATCACTAGAAGACCGTAACTATATGGGGACGGGGCACAGTGCCCGCCGCGACGATGAAGAAGGGAGCTTTTTTTTGCTTATCAGCTGATGAGGGAGTGGTGTAGCCAAGAACTTAGCAGGCTGTTGACGTGACCGGGAAGATTGGACCTCGATTGAAGTGGAAAATATTTCGTTTCTCCCCTCCCCCCCGCCACCCCTCCGCTGAGCGTCTTTTCGGCGGTTGGCGAGACGGGAACAAATTGGACCTTTGGATTTGGCGCAGACGCGCTTGCAGATAAAAAAAAAAACCAAAAAATAAATGCCTCTCCTTACGTGTACGCCAGGTTAGCGCCACTGTTCGCAAATCAAACCATTTGTCAGAATAATCAAACAGTTTTCACCATCTTTTGAAATAAAGTAGATTTCTAACCGTAGTAATATTGATTGATGAATCGTCTGACTACACACGTATGTGTTTTTGCTTAGTTTATATTCTGGTGGAATCAATAAAGTGCGTTTCTGTTTTATTTCATCAGCACCTTTTTCCAAGTTAACCGGACTGTTCTGCGCCAATCGCTTTTGTGAGGATGAAGATTTTGTGAATGCTTTTATAACACACAAAAAAAGTACTACGCCCTTTTTCAAACTTAACCATAAACTTTTAAACGAAATGAGTTTTACGCAAAGACAATTTGAACTTGAGTATTGCTACACTTCATTGACTAACTTCTGTACTGAAAATGTGATTGATCCGTCAGTCATGGCATGAGTGAGCAAGTGCAATTAAAGGTAAAAATGTAACTTTTCAAAAGTCACAGAAGTCCTCTTTAATTGTCAAATATGGTAAATAATGCCACTTTTTGTTGCTACTTTTTGGTTTATTTATAAAGTGTGCTCACTCAACCATGACATTAGAACCTCTTATGTTCGTACAACATGTAAAAATACATTTTGCTGATAAACATCGCATTTCATTTTTTTTCAATAAACTTAATTGATTTTACAATTTCAAAATTGAGGAAGGATTGAAATTTTTAAATTGTGCTCTCTGAAGCGTAAAATATGTGAAAAGTGCCTGGGGAGGTGTTAGGGAGTCAAACGATAGATGATTAACATAAATAGCGCTTAAACATTCAACAGAAACAAAATTTGTCAAAATCTTGCATCACAAATCCCCCAAAATGACCCTTGTAACTTTTGAAAAGTGACATTTTTGCCTTTAATATGTGCTCACTCATCCATGACTTGACGGATCAATCACATTTTCTCACAGAAGTTAGTCAATCAGTGCAGGAACACCCTTTCCAAATTATTTTGCTCAAAACTGTTTCTTTACAAAGTTATGGTATTTTGAAAAAGGGGGTAGTTACTTTTTTGTTGTGTTTATTATTAATGGTTTTACCTGAGTCACTCGGTAAGCTCATTTCGGGGTGTGCAAATCATGAACACTATCTTTAAGTGATGCAATTGATGTACTATTCTTTAATCGAACCTCTGTCTACATAACTTATAAAGCGAGTCATACTCAAGATCTTTTCTTCTTCTATATATATAACACTTTCTTTAATATAACAACCCACTCTTCCCTCTTTTGAAGTGTCGTTTGATATTCGGTCTTTTTTTTTAAATTTGTAATCATCAATATGAAAGACATTGTCAGGGCAATCTTTATGCAGCCATGTTTCCGAAACAGAAAACATCATATTAGCTACTTTGGAAAAACAATTCTAACTTCTTCTATTTTATTACGTAAACTGCACACATTTAAGTTAGATATTTCAGACCACGTTCGTTAGGGAAAGATTTGTTAGCATGTATTTCATTAGTATTATTTACAGGTGGGTTACGATCATCTAGGATGAAAGTCGCTTTATCTTCAATTGTACAACTATCAACGTCATGAATAGGCTTTTGCTGAAAAACACGTAAAGCATAAATCCAATCACTGTCTAAATGAAATATCTCGGGAGAAATGTTTCCACAAATCGCATGGGACCAAGTTTGACAAATAATGCAAAGCTCTTTGTTGGTTACATTTACATTTAGGTTATTAAATAGCGTTCGAAATAGCTTGCTCAAAACTGGGGATAAATATTTGAAGCTGTACATAGAATTTACACAAAATTTGATGCAATTACTAAGAGTTCCATGTAGTTTTGCTATACACGTTAGTAAGTCCCGTGTGGTCGTTGTCGTTAAAAGGCACCACAATAATGTGTCGTGTACTCTCGACCTTAATATCCATTTGAACACACCTATTAGTAGGTGCTATACGCAATGACGTTCATTAGACATTTTGAGAGATACACCGTTTCTTTTCCATGAAGCAAAATAATAACACCTCCGGGTCACGTACGTAACGTAACATTTGCCTCTTTTTCCTACTAAAGGGGGAAATTATAGCAGACCAATGACTGATAAATACAAGATTGAAATTCATCTTCACTCTCAATTAGCATTTTAAGTAGAGTGAAGTCCTGTAAAATCGCCATGTTTAATACATAACTGTCCTGTTATATCGTATATTGTCCCTTAAAATACAAAGTGTATATGTTGTTACAATTTAAACTTAATCATAGAAGTAATCCAGGAGGCAACGAGGTCATGCACCCTGTAGATCAATCAGTAAACTAAAACAACAACAACAATAAACGGTAAAACAAATAATGAAAGCACGAAAAAAAGACAATGGACGATTGTTTAATAGGTAAAGGGAATATATGACCCCTACAGCATGTTAACATTCGAGGGTCTGCAACATTACTTTGTGCCCCATTTCCCACCGCCGTTGAAAAAAATCCTATACTCCACAAGTTAACTTAAGAGTGGCAACTCCGTTCCTCAGATTGGGGATGTAGGAGCAATTTAAACTGTTTTCCTTGACAAGACTAGTATGGGGATACGTAGACAGGCCATTCCTCAACTCAAAGTAGCGGATACATAATCCCCCTCCCCGATTTACCTTTGCGGTTAACGTAATGTCTTGAATATAGTGCCCCCATGACAAAAGGGCATAACTGTATTTTTTTCTTCAAAATTGAGTTATATAGTGTAGAGGACTCAGTACATCATGTTAAACATGCAGAACAAAAAATATATATTTAATTAGAAGTGTCCCTTTGTCTCATAATCCGCTTGTTAAAAGGACACTTAATATGGCTTTAAGGCTTTGAACGAAATACATTTTATACAATATCTCCGAAACACCAAAATGTCAATTATGCCCTTTTGCCATGGGGGCAGTATAGTTGTAGCTTAATCATGATGTGAAATAAACTAGCTCGATAGCACGTACATCATCAAAACACACAGACACATACACGTACACACACACAATAAGCACTAAGCACATAAAAACACACGTAACACACACAAAATTAAAACAGTTTGTGCTTAGTATGTAGATGGTTGTCATTACTTTAGCCTTCTTCCCTAACACATTATTTAACTTCACAGGAAATCATATTTCGAAGTTCAATTAAAATACCTTTAGTTTTGCAATATTAATACCGTGAAAAGACTACACCATTTTTTTTTTTACTGAATATTACTGTTTATCCTGCCTTGAAACAGATAATCACATCCGATGTTAAAACAACGGGGGGTTGAGAATTACGTGCCGTACGTGTCGATCTTTCGTAAATTGAAGAAGGGAACCGGGATTGAAATTTAAGTGACCAGCTCGGGTATGTTGGGGGGGGGGCAGTAATTCATAGCGCATGCGCAGACATCAGTATATATATCAATGATGTACAAAAGAACGTGCCTGTGATGTGATGTCTCCATAAGGTGATTTGACACGAGTCAATAAATACTGCAATCTTTCCAAGATTACAGCTCGGAAGTGTTAAACTTCAGCGCCAGTGAATCTATACGGTGAGTTAATTTATCAAATCATTTCACTTTATGAATGTATGTCTATCAAGTGTATTGCTGCTGCCATGAATGGAATAAAAATATTGAAATTGAATCAAAACCTTATTCCTAATTGTAGAGTACAGTTGATAGATGTAGCGCCTAACCTGGTCCGAAAGTACAATCTTTTTATTTTTTTCTTTACCTGAGGCGATGGTGTCGGGCCGCTGTAAGCTATGAAGGCCAACTCCATTCTCATCCCACCTCATCAAAAAGTAATCAAAGTTATCAAAATTCTGTAATAACTCGTTTTTATGCCAATATCTAAGTCTTGCGTTTGTTTAAGACTTACCAGTTTTGGTGCCTCGGAAATCCACCTGTCGTCATTTCAGGGAAATGGTACAACAACAAAAGACAATTTTTGTACAAGGATGTGCTCGTTGAAAATCAGCATGTTTCAATAGTCATTTTACTGAGCGCTTTATAATTGTTACATAATATTATATATATTTAGATGAGTGACACGGCTGTAAATTATCTTCTTACGTGGAGCGCACCATTTTAATTGGTATCAGAGCGATAAAATGTATTTAGTAATAAATTAACATAACATTTTTTGGGGAAATTATCTTATATCGGATCAATAAATATGAATAAGCAAATTTTGTAAAAGCATTAATAGTTTGGGTTAATGGTAAAAAATTGAATTTTCTTTTATTCTGATTATTAGATAGACATACGTTATCTATTTATGCTCTTTACATTCTGAAACGCTTCAATTTTTTTGTGAAAAAAATAATGACAAAGAAAACACACTGATAGTGGGCGTCCCCAACTTTTTGCCATATGAAATGTATATAGAGATACCTGCTGGCTGATCATTTGAAAATTACCATATGGCATTACAAACAGTTGTTGGGTAAGTTTGATGTTTTTCTTTTTTTCTTTTTGCGTAAAAAATTGATTTAAAAATCTGATTGACAAAAACTATACATGGGCTTCAGCATTAATTATGATTTTAATATGCAGATAATCCAATTACGTGTGTCCTTCTATACAAATAACCTATTTTAAGTTTAGGAACTTAATTCTCAATCACTAGTATGACAATCTAGTTCCTTTGAATGACGCAGTTGTATTTACGATGGATGTAAAGTTATTTGTTTACCAAATCTAAATGTGCTTTTGAAATACAGACCAACAACAAACTGATAACAATCATTATGATTAAGGAGATTTTCTTTTTAACTGTACGTTGATGTGCAAAATTTGTCCTAAAAGAAGCTAATATAAGGGATCGTAAAATGACGCCGGTCGAGTAAAAGGTAACTATCTAGTCAGATAAAATTAAATGTATAATGAAAACAAACCCACTACAATGGTGTGTGTATGGGGGAAATAATGACGAAGAAAATATATTCCGAGCAAAAGAATTCAAAAAGTATTAATGAATTCGTCGAATGAAAATGATCTGTCTTCAAACATTCAAATTTTCACAACAACCCCCCCCCCAAAAAATACATGATTGTGTGTAACAACCCATTTTTCATACGTGATCTTATAATGTTAGAGATTTTTATCCTCTCTTTTTTTAATGGAGTGTTACTGTAGGCGTAAAACTGATGGACTCATATTTTTGTTACTGTTACTTAGTGAAGATGATGAAGAAAATGGTACCTGTCTTATCTGCATAAATCAAAATCTAGTACAAATGGTAAAAATGGCTTAGCTAAGGAAATGAAACTGTTTTATTATTGCGTGGACAATAACTTTAGGCCACTCAACATTGCGCAGACAATATTACATGTATATGTAATGAAATTAGATAAACTTGTGACTGCGATAAATTGATTTGTTTTACACTGAACTTAAAGACATCATATAATAATGTTTCCAGTTAAAAAAAAAAAAATCTGAGCTGCACGACTCCCCTTGCTACCAGCGTCTCTGATAAGGTCTGAAAATGAAGCCCTGAAAAAACGATCATTATGTGCTTTTAAAAAGTGAAAATCATTAAACGACCATTCTAGTTTTCCCCCAGAGTTTGCTGCGTTGCAGAATTTTCATCAGCTGACAATAATTCATGTGCCGATTTTTATCTGTACATATTTTACGAGCGACGGCATAACTGTCTGAAGTTTCCTGTTGTAGGGTGTTTATTCGTCCATCCAAACACTGTCAGATAGAAACGCTTGACAATTTGTTTAAATGGTTCTTCCACAATGTTATATATAGTGTCGTTAATCCAGTTTTCATGATGCTTTTAGAAAATGCCTTTCATGGTTATGTTGATGTTCTAAATGGCTGATTATAATTGAGGCAAAAAGCAGGTTAGTCGTGACGTGGGATTTAAGTATGTCATTTTCGGGAAATGAGACTAAGAGCTATGAAGATTAATGACACGAAAATCATTCGGAAGTCGATATGGCTCTGCGCAATATTAAAGCCGCCGAATAAATTAAAATCGATATAAATTGTAGAGTTTATAGTGGCCCATAAAAAAAACTCAACGCTAATACTGTATGGCGATTTTTTTTTGCCTCGTTATTTTACGAGAATTGCTATTTTGCCAGTTCATTCAATAGCATGTTCTTCTCTGAGAAGAACATCACTTAGATCATCAAGTTTTGTCTAATAGTTCTCATTTCATAACCAATTTTGCATAGAAGTGCACGTCAGAATTTCTAGCGATAAAATAACCCGATGGCGTCCCAACGAAATCACACGTAAAACTGATGTGCGCATACCAAATTTACACTGGTTCACAAAAAAACTGGCCCTAAAATGCAAAGTATAACCAAAATTAACAATCTTGGTGTCATTCTACTTGCTAAAGAATAGTCTGTTATATGAGTTGCTATACATGAAAATCGGGTAATTATTTTGGTAAATAACTGTAAATCTACTGTTCCGAATTTTTTGGGGCACCCGATATATTTACTAAAAGGTTATTGTGTATAGCAAAACAGCCCCTGTCTGGTATTAACCCATTGCAGCCTCTGTTACCTGCTTTTGGCGGTTCGGCTCTGACAAGCCGAAACTACAGTTTGTCCCAGAAAAAAGGAAACCGGATTTCATGGTAAAAATATTCCATCATAATAAAAAAATCTTAGATGAATTAGGTATGTTTGTAAAGCTGTGTTATTTGATACACAACATATTATTCATTGCTCACGCATGATTGAATTAAAACAATGAATATTGATGCTACCAAACTTTCATATGCACGCACAAATTCCATGTTTGAGTGCATTTTCGAGGTAATAAATGTAATTATTTTTAAGAAATAAAAGCATGACATAAATATTCAATATTTCTTCTTTTATCTGACACCTCATGCGTAAGAAATGAATAACGTATGACGGAGAACAAGTAAAATTAAAACATGCCTGTTTTAGCGTGATTTTCAGTATAAATACATTTTGAGCTTTTAGAGGCAAACTGAACAAAAGGTTCACGCACAGCTGACTTCACACAATATCTTGCTTCGGGCACAACAATAGGTGTGATCCAAAAATGCATTGATACTAATAAAGAAATCAATTTGTATATATTAAAAACGTAACGTCTAAATTATGGGTCCGAGCCAAAAATAGTAAATTTATAGAAGGTAAATTTTCAAAATGAAATTTAGGTGGACATTTGTATATCATATGAACAATGAATGTGTAGATTCTGTATTTTATGAAAAGTATGTCCCATCATGATCACATTATAATTTCTCGTAAAATTGCATTTGGAATGTGAAAAGCACCCCTACAGAAATGCCTCCTTTAATAGATGAAGTGTACACTCTTAAAAATCCCTAGTCATTTGGAATCTAGTCAAATTTGACCAGATTGCCGGATGAATTAGGAGCTTATTAGATTCTATTCAGTTTGACTAGAAAAACCTAGTCAAGGATTTTGACCAGAAATCTTGTCACTAGTCAAATTTGACTAGATTGCGGGGTGAAATAGGAGCTCACTAGATTATAGTGACTTTGACTAAAGAAATCTAGTCAACGTCTGTGACTACAAAATCTAGTCAATTTGAGTAGATTCTAGTAACAATTGATAAGAAAATACTTGTCATGATATTTGACTTAATATCTAGTCAGTGTTAGGATTCAGGGATGTACTCAAATTCAACCAGTTTCTAATAAAAATGATACAATTTTCCGTTAAGTTTTAATAGAAACCGATTGAATTTGACTAGATCCACAAATCATAACACTGACAAGATATCTAATCAAAATGCTGATAGAAAATAAATGCGGTGTGCCATATTTGCATTCATATCAATCACACATTAATTGCACATCAATCATAAATCAATTATGAAATCTGTGACCCATTATATAAAATTTCAATTACACAAATAAATAGTTTATTCTGACCCAGTGAAAAACACAACATGCTATTCATAACACTGAGTAGAATTTGCAATGAATATGCCATTGATACATAGGCATTGATTATACTTTCAAATTTGTTAGTTTCTGTATTGAAAAACCACTCTAGATCTTTGACGAAATTAATCTTACAACTTTACCCCTGATATTTTGCTTGTTTTTTCTTGTATAGACACTTAAATATATTTGGTTCATTCACGTCGAATGTAATATCAATTGATATTGCACAAAGTAATCATGATGTACATACATGCAAATTTGAATTTCCAAAATTTAAATGAAATTCTTGTAATTAAATTTCGATGAGTTTTCGCTAAGAACGAACAAAGACAAAACAGATTGAAATGATACAGAGCAGTTAAAGGGAAATGAAATCCAGACATATTCCTGCATTGCAGAGAATGCAGAACAATAAAACAAAATGGTGAAAGTTTGAGTAAATTTGGTTCAAGTGTTCAGCAATTATCATTGTTGAAGGTTTGTTTAATCCTAATTATAGAGAAATCTAAAATTATTTGACAACTGTACCACGTTTTGAGATGAAAGTATGAAGAGACCCTCATTAGTTTATAGTTAGCAAAGTTGTAGTTATTCTTATGTATAAAAAAATGATTTCCTCTTGTTTGTTGTAAATGTATGTCACATCAAAAATGATTGTACATGCTTCTTTCTGAAAGATTTTGGTTACCTTCCCAACTGACATTTCAGAAAACATAAATTTGTGAAATTTTTTGTCGAAACATTACTGGCAACACAGTTTATGTACGTACAGGTATGTGGATAATATGATTTGCTGTGCGTGTATTTGTGTGACCGTGCATCGCCAAATTATCAAAAAAAATGCCGGAAATTACCTTTTTCAGTTTATATCAGATGCTAATAAAAAAAGGTTCTCAGCTGTAAAATTACATATATATTGTACACATCTTTCCCGTTCAAACAAGAGAGAGAATGTTCATACCCTTCTCACGTTACTTTTGAGGAAAACGGCTTTCGGAAGCTAAGTGTCTTTTGAATCATCCAAACATGCGCTGCTTTGTGCTCAGGAATAAAAAGGGGATTATTAACTAGCAACTACTGAGAAAGGATTATCAGTTTACGCTTGGAAACTTGGAACACTTACTGACAGACAGGGCCGTACCTACCGGGGGGGGGTGGGGTGTGACACCCCCACTGATCTGGATATTGTCGGTAAATCTGCTCTGCCGTCGGGAAAAAATGAAAAAAAAGGGCGTGAGATAAAAAAAGAGGAAGGAGAAGAAAAGAGAAGAAGGAAAGAAGAA
>JZLH01S0205632.1:0-20268 GCA_001188425.1 Eucidaris tribuloides
TAAGTGTCTACTTTTTTTGATACACGCTGTATAACATAAATCCACCCACCTTGATGCTGTTTCCTGACAAGTTAAGCCATTCCAGTTCAGGTAGTTCTCTCAAGCCTTCAATGGTCTGGATGCTGTTGTTGGGCAGATTTAGGACTCGTATGGTGGGCAGTCTTGACACCCCATTCATACGCACCAGACGGTTGTTACCAATAGACAGCTGCACAAGAGAGGAACACAGTACTAACTACAGTAGGAGTTAAAGGGTTTGAAGACACTGGTTAACATTGGGAAAGCCCCACTAAAATATTGTCAAACTTTAATATCCGACCTACATGTGTTTGAATGGTAAACACCCCAGAACACAAAACTTTATGTACATGTAGTTAAGCTGTCACTAACAAAATACTGGCACATAAATTAATGAACTGGGGACAATAATTCTATTACACAGTAGTTTTGGGGGAAAACTGGAATGGCAAATTTACTAATTTTTACTTTTTAAAAGCAGTTATTGATCGTTTTGAACTGCAATTTTATATGGATTCATTTTTATACCTTGTCAGAGACACATGTGGCATGGTGGATCATGAAGGAACCTTGTTACATCATGCCTTTTAGTTTTAAATGCACCTTCGCAATTACATGACTGCAACCCGAAAAGAAAATGCCTCTAGCACCACTTCAAGGCTGAAGCATAAAAATAGCTAACATAATCATCAGCCTGAACGTGTCTCTTTCAATATCAGAGCATGCATGTTCTACTACCTGTTGTAAGTGCTTGAATTCCTGCAGGTTATCGATCCGAGATAATCCATTATGATCCAGAATGAGGGTGGTACAGGTGGCGTGCGTCTCTGATGGGGGCAAGGATTCCAGCTTCTTCAATCCACGACCAGATAAATCCAGGATCACCATGTTTTCTGGAATCAGGGAAGGGGTGAAGAAATATGTGTACTTGAATTATTAAGAGTTCAATAATATACATTATTATGTCTTTAGAATTTCCCCTCCTATAAAACTATACAAAAATCAAAGGACCCAATAAAAATATGTGTCCTGAGAGGGCTCGAAGTTTGGTTGCTACTACGCATGCGTAATATTGGCCAGGGATCCAATATGGGAATAAATTGGGCATCCAATTTTTTCTCATATTGGACTCTTGGCCATTACGCATGCGCTGATGTAAATGACGCATTGCGGCGCGCGCGAGCAGTCACGACACCGCGTATACGCGTACCCTATACCGGCACGCGTATTGAGAATTTTATCAATTTGCAGGAGCTAGGACAGACTGTACTGACACACGGCAGTGTGCACACGGCAGTGTGGTACGAGTATGTTTATGCTACCGATAACTATATCATTGCGATTATTAGAGTCAGAAGTATGGTATAAGTAGGAAATAACGTGAAAGAAGGAGCACTGGTTTATCTTTTTTTTTTCTATTTGAGGGGGTTTCTGATAGATTAAATGTAGCCCGAGATGTAGCGTTTATAATAAAATACTGAATGGGTCAAAATACGTCTGCACTGGCCGTATTGAAATATGACACGAAATGTGAATGATTTGCACTGTCTTATTTAAACCTAGAATCCACGAAGATCCTAAAAACAAAATAATGATAAAATTGGATTCTTCGTCTTCGTCCAATACAAAATTTATTGGTCTCGCAAGGAGTTGACAAATATTGGGCTCGACTACGTCTCGCCCAATATTTCCCAACTGCTAGCTTGACCAATAAATTTGTGTATTGGACTTAGTGAATCCAATTTTATATCAAAGGAAGGGTGATTTATAATCAAATTTTATACTGTAAATGTTCAAGTTGCTCTGTCTTCAATTTGAAACAAGGACACATGCTTTCACCCTATGAGCGCTAATGTTGAATCTGTGCACAAACGTACAATTAAATTGAACAATCGTAATAAATATTTTTCTCCTTTACCTTTGTACACGAGACACTAAAAGATAGCTAGTGTGCTTAAAGTGATAGGCTAACATTGTGGAGCTTCAATTAAAAAAAAAATGTCAAATTTTGATATCTGAACTACATAAGTAGTGTTCATATGGACAAATGAACACCCTAGAATAAAAAAGTTTGGAAAGTTACACTGCCAATGGCAAGTTATGCATGAATAAACAATTAAAACTCGGGGCGAGTTTAAATAGCGTACATGTAGGTGTACACACAGTAAGTCTATGGGAGAAAGTGGGCAGGTGAATTAGATCAACTTACGATTTTCACTTTTTTAAAGCACTAAATAATCATTTTGAAATACAATTTTTTTCAGGGCATCATTTTTAGACCTTATCAAGACAATGGTAGCATGGGGAATCGTGTAGCTCAGATTTTTTTAACTGTGGTAAATGTTAGCAAATACCTTTAAAGGTTAGTGACATGATTGGGAACACTTGAAAATGCCTCAAGAACCAAATGAGTTGAAATACGTATATACCAACTATGCACCAGCTGGAGTGGATCTCCCAGCTGGAAGGATTTGTCTCTTAGTTTGTTTACTTAAGGAGAATCAAGCATGAACATTAATTCTATCAGGGCACAATAAAAATAGGACCCATAGAGAGCCACACTGCAGGTTTGCCTGCCACAAGGTATATTATTTCAGAATGAGTCAACGTTTGACTACAAGATTTTCACACGAGAGTCCTTGCATAGTGTACTTGATTCTAGGATAGTTTCACTCCAATTTGAGGGCTACATGTACCCCCAATCATGTTATTTACCTTTAAAAATCTATAGAGAAATTACCATTTTCAATACCGCAATAAGGAAAGCAAAATTCAATGAAAACATACAAAGAACAATTGTCACTATCATCTCCTCAGAATAAATTCAGCGTGTCTAGAGTTAAACAACACGACGGAAGTCTCTGATTACAGGAAATGATTGAATTTCTTCAGACTATACAGAATACATACAAAATATCATCTCTGCAGCAGACACAGGAACAATACTATAGTGTACAGTAGTACATTCTTTTATTAAAAGGTGTGTATGCGAGAACTCAAACTCAAAGACAATACTTTGAAATAGAACTGCACAAAATTATTATATCATTTGGCACTCCGAGTGTTACAGGTGCATTGTAAGTGTGTGTACTGTACAGTATGTCATTATACTGAAATAATCTTCAAATCACCAACATCATCATCATCGCCATCACCATCACCATCATTATCAATCACTGATAACTACCATGCAAGAAATAAATTCTCGATGTTTACTAAAACCTACTATGCATGTATTCTGCATTGAAAATTAAAGGAGTCAACATTTGAAACAGACAGCCTTATTTTGTCATCATCTTCATATCATCATCATCATCATCTTCATCATTGATCACCACTGTGCATTCACTAATCCTGATAATATAATGATTATCACTAGTTAGTAATACCTCTTCCTGTAACACTTCAAGAAGAAAAGGGGTCAATATCTGAGAAAGGCAACTTTATTTTGTAGTCATCATCATTATCTTCATAATCATCATCATCTTTATCTTCAACATTGACCACCAGTGTGCATTAGCATGCACTAATCCTGATAATAAATTGATCATTTACATTCTACACCACAAGAATTAGAACTACATACAAAGAGTCAATATCTGAAGAAGACAACATTATATTATCATAATCACCATCATTCATCACCATCATCATCATCATCACCTTCATCATTGATCACCATTGATCATCATTGTGTATGCACTAATCCTACTAATATGATTATCACTTACTGGTAATACCTCCTACTGGGCAAGAATTAGAACTACTACAGAAAGAAAAGGAGTCAATATCTAAGGAAGACAACATTTTTTGTCATCATCGTCATCATTGTCATCATCACCGGTATCTCCACTGTGCATACACTAATCTTGATACCATCATTACCATGATTACCAATAATATTGTAAAAAAATTACAACTTCTCCAGGGAGAAAAGGAGTCAAAATCTGAGGACTTCTGACAACTTTATTTTGATAATGCGATCCGCTGTAGATCACAACTGACTTTTGTCACAATTGCATAATTAAACTAGATAGGGTCAGAGAGACAACAATTCCCTTTGTGTTGTCTATTTCTGAAATCTGCATTATAAAAAGTGCTTGAAGTACAGTGACATGACCAGAAGTCACAAATTTATGTCCCATAAACCAAATACGTTGAAACATATATGGTATACCTACTGTATAAACCTTGAATAGAGCGTACATATTCATATTCAGGCTGGAAGGATTTGTCTTGAATTTGTTTACCTGAAGAGAAACAAGCATTAACTTACAGTACCAGTAATTAATTTCTGGCCCCGATATAAATTAATCCCATAGAAACTAAGCTACACATTAAATTGAGCACTATACAGTACTTCTAATCTTGCCATTTCCCTTTAAACTTTCATCATTTTCTTTCTCATACAATATCACAGATGTATTTGGGTTTCGTTCCCCCTCAGACAGCCCTTTGCAGTGATTTTGTACTGTAAATCTCTAATACATGTAAATATGGCCAAGTGACTGGATTGTCGTGTCTGCTGATTGATAACTGGCAACATCTGCTCAAATAATAGCGGGAAATCTGTAAGGCGAGTTGATTGAAACTGATACTGGAAGGGCAATGGGGGTAGAGGAGCCAGCCAGATAATGTCATAAGCAATTCACGGAAGATTTATGACCGTATCAGAGTATCAACTAGTGGGGATGAACTACGTGTACGTGGTCGCCTTGGGCCAGGGTCCTTGGCATTATTTCTGTCGGCAACTGTTGACAAATTTCAACACTAGACCTCGCACAGCTGCACAGTTTTGTTTGATTTCAAATGTAAATGAATAGAATAATAAATCAATACTGTATACGCCATATATTTTGTGTACATATATTTTCGTGATTTTACTTCAAGAAGAGGAATTTGCAAGGGTATATTGTCATGATTTTATCCATTTGTATTCACTTTGTACAGGAATATCAAGAAGTGAAAATGTTCACATTCAGTAAGTTGCTAAATTTGCAAAAATAAAACCCCTGCAAAATATTCAGCGTATACAGTAATGATTAAATGGATAAAATAATTGTATAAATGAAATAACAAATAAATAATTACGTAAATAATTAAAATTTGAAACATGATTTTCAATGAGCAAGTTGTATGATATGTTTGGACACAAGAGAATGACTGACTCTTGGATATCTCTTGAACAAAATCACATTCCACCTTAATGTACTGAAGAGAAAAATCACTTCTGAACTTGTCTAATACCCTGTACTACATGTACAATAATCAAGTCTGATGTCATCATTTTCCACTGCATTTAATCACTAAGTAAAATGAATAATTTGTACATCATGACTTCTTGTATTTGACATACCAAAGCATACTTCCTATGTCTATCTCAGTATCTGTAAATAAACCAGGACTGCTGTAACTCCTCTTTGTAATTCAGTACACAAAACTTTATATACCCACATCACCTTTATTGATAATATGCGAAGGCTGAAAAACAAAATTGGGGGGACTTGACACCCCAAAATTTTACAGTTTTTATGACCTATTTGCTACACAAATTTTTTTAAAAAAGGAAGGAAAAAAGCAACTTTATTTTTGACCCCCTGTGAGACATGTAATTGATGTACCCTGAGCGTGAAACAATCCATATCAGCATCTCATGGACTGTGAAAAGGGCACCATTATTGTAGGCCTAATTACTACTAAGTACTACATTTATTATTATTGTTATTATCATTACATGCCTATCTCCTACATGTACATCTATGGCAAATTCCAATAATGGGCTTGATTTTGTTATGTACAGTAGAAATTTGAAAACAAAATGTACATTAGGGAGAATATTGAACAATGCAGGAAGACAAAAGATTTCCTCCTAATATACAGTGAGTTATTATCATTATCAATATTATTATTATTATTATTATCATTATTATTATTATTATTATTATTATTATTATTATTATTATATTATCACTATTATTATTATTATTATTATCATTATTATTATTATTATTATTATTATTATTATTATTATTATATATTATTATTATTATTATTATTATTATTATTATTATTATTATTATTATTTTTATTATTATTATTATTATTATTATTATTATTATTATCATCATCATCATCATAATCATTTATTATTATTATTACTATTATTATTATTATTATCATTATTATAATCATTATTATTAGATTTCACGTTTTTATTATTATCATTATATTTAGTATCATCATTACTATTATTTTAATCTATTCCCATCACTAATAAAATTTGAGATGAAAGAAAGCAGACAATTTCCCATGATCATGTGTGGGCCAAAATGAGGCCGGGGTGAGTCAGCTTCCCCCATCCACTGGCCCTGGGAGAGGGGAAACTTGACAGGAGGGGGCAAATTAAGCACGTCCTGCAGCGGGGGCCTATAGTCAGAACCTTTCATGCAAGTATGCAACTACATGTGTGCAGAGAGAACTGGAATGCTGTACACATGTACTGTACATTACCCTATAGATCCATGCTGAAGCATTGTAGGCACCCTGATGCAACCTGAATTTTGCTTTCATATCATGTAAAATGAGTATCATTAATTTGTAAACTTTACACTACAGAGAGACAAAAATCTATTGAAAATTTACAATTTGTATGTCATACAAAAAGAAAAGTGATGGACCTCTTGTGGTACCATCATATTTTGAAAGAGCCTTTTTTTTTGCTCAAGGTATGTGTCTGAAAGTAGAGAATTAAATTCAATGTGCTTAAAACGATAGCAATGATGTGTTCATGAAATTGTAACAATATCTTCATGAAAACTGACTTTTCTGCCCCCGCCCATGTTTTGTGAATAGTTAACCTGTGTGCTACAGAAACTGGATGTGCCTTACTACACACACAGCATACATGATTAGACAGACATTATTTCTACATTCCTCTGTAAGAGCTATTAGTATACGGGATACCAACTAATCGCTGATATGTATTTAATGCAAGCATGTATTTAGTTTGTTTCCTTAGACATTATTTGCGACTTCTTTACAAATGTACAATAATTTTGTTTTGTTTTTAATATGTCTTTTTAAAAGTTACATTGTTTTGTTTTTCATCAACACCTCATAATTACTGTACAGTCTTGGCAAGTCTAAAGTACAGTATATGCATGTGTATCATGCATCACAACTTTTAATCTCTACAAGCTAAAATTCTGAACTTTACATTTAGTTTGATAAAGATTTTCTATGAATTTCCTATCAAAGAAACAAGGGATAAACAAACCAAAAATATAATGAAAAATACAATTTTAAGTTCAAATTATTTCCACATTTTTGGGGGAAGCATTTTCTTGCAGCTCTTAGTAAGATAACAAAAAAAAACCACCTTCACATTTCCTTTTTATTTATGGGGGGGGGGAACAGTTTTGAAATTAAGTTTTGTGTCACAGGGTACACTACTGTAGTTGGTAAAGCTTGAGTCCAACTTTGGCAATTATTGTAAAATCCCAGCAATTTGATATGCTTGTAGACATAATCATTTTGGACATTCTGTTTCCAGACCATTTGACAATGCTTGCCTGAATAAATTATGTTGCTGGCATCTGAGAGTCAAACAATGAAGGGTGGACATACCCCACACAGAGGAAGAGGCTGGTCTAGCCACTCCCTGTGAAGTCATTAATTACTCCAATGTTGAACCATCAGTTGGAAATCTGTGCAACAAGCACACCGACAAGTATGTTACAGGAAGTTTTTAATCTTTGCTAAGTATCCCTATCCTTGTTCAATTGGGTGCACACCTAGATGTACACAATACTTTCCACTCTTCCTGTAAACAGTCAACAGTCATACAGGGATCAGTAGTCGCTTGTGGTTAATTATTTCATTGCATAAAAGCAGACACAATTGTAAGAAGCTTCATTACGCAACAGATTGTACATCAAGAATCAAAAATATTTTCAGTTTTGAGACATCTTTCTCCTTTACTGCCTTTACTGCCATTAAAAAAGCACCCAGATAAGTTCACTTTCAGGTTGTTGGCCCTTGTTTTGCTTATGATGGGCCATTAGAGCTCAAGTATAGGCCCTAGTTATGGTAAATAGTGGAAAATTAAGTTATTGCTACTGTAATGTGTGTTTTAGATCTAGACAGGTGTATCCTCTTTTTTACACAGAAAATTACATGCTCTGAAATGCTTCCATTACTGATAAATTGATGAAAATTAACAAAGTCAGGGAGTCCCCGACATACCAGTAGTGATATCTGCTCTAGAGCTGACAATTTAAAAAATATACACTTTGTACACAAACAATTATTGTTTGTTTTCTGATGTCTGTCATGATAATACACTGTACCATACTTTGTGAAAGACAGGTAAAATGAACTGATCGACAAAAACTATGCTTGGGCTTTAATATGGAAACACGTCAGTGTGAGCAGTTTTTGTTTAGCTTTGAAACATTCCCTCGTACATCACGGTACATGTAATTTATTCAAATACTCCCCGAGTCCCCCCCCCCCCCCAGCCCATATTTTGAGCACTGAGATAATTGTATACAGTTACACTGTAAGTCAAAATGTTGAGAGGGGGATTTCTAGTGATGAATGTCTCATATCATGTCACCCTCTCGGCTTCGTCTTGGGGTGATAGAAGGGCCGCTATGAACAGCACCTTGGGAATGATAATTTCCACCACCATCCTCAAAGAGCAGTCAATATTTGTATACTGCAGTGTAGGCCTACCACCCAAACTGGCATGGTAACATCCCACATTGCATGTGACATAACAAGGAAATGTCAAATTTAAATGCATTTTGGTTAAGGCACACCTGAAAAAAAAAATTAAAAAGTCTTGGGTGTAAGAACACCACACGCTTAATATATTTAAATCAGTGAAAGTTGACGAAATCTGCACTTAAGCCCTTGTTTCCTGCTCATAATCTCGTGCAGGAAACAAGAAGTGAGGTGAAAGCCAAGTAATCCTGACTTGTGCCCTAACTTCCAATCCTGCCTACGAGGTCTCAAACACTTTCACATCTTATGCCGTTGTGGAAAAAAAAAAAACATATTTCATACAAATTTCATCTTGTTGGTTAGGTAGCGAACTTGAATGACAAAAGTGATGAAAGTGTTCCTTTTAAACTGCAGGAAAGGAATACATTGTTTTGCCCAATGATAAGACCATTGCAAGAAACATTTCTAGAAGGCATGGATAATTGCCCACAAGGCTCAAAAGTCAAAAATATGTTTTGTTGAATTGTTGAGCATTACATCTCCTACCCTTACACTACTTGCATGAAAAAGATTTTTTTTTCTTCTGCAAAAATCAACATAATTGTACAAAAAAAAACAATGGAGTTTTCATTCTAAAATTCATTTTGAGGCTTCTCTAGAAGCCAACAATCTCTGAATGTGCAATAAACATGTATTGGGCATTTGTACAAAGCCCTTTGTCCACAAGGAATTACATATATAAGAAGTAAAAGTCCAGTTTCTGGGTGATATTGCAATATAATCGAGGATCACACCTATGCTGTGAGCATATACATGTACGTACATGTACATGTACATGTATGGCCTCATCATACAGAGACTATCTCCGTAACTAATCATACATTTCAAATTTCAAGTAATTACAGATGTAACCATAACTGCGGACAACAGGCAGTATTAGTTTCATGCAATTTATTACATATTTTTGATAAATTGTAATCAATTATAACTGCAAATTTTTACGTAATTATAATCATCATAACTGAAATGTAAATGTAATTGAAATTGAAAAAAGAACATAATTGCCCCCCTGCAGCGCTGCCCACAGATAAAGGCATTGATGCTCATAAAAGTTGCTATACAGTAGCACTTATTTCCTATATTTACAGCAAGCTACGTTTAAGACACAGACTGTGCCTCTTATACTACGTAGTTTCCCATATACATTTACAGCATGCCATGACACAGAAAAGATGAATACTAGTCAGGAAAACTGGTGGATTTTCTGTAAAATAGTTGATCTCATGTGTGCTGGAACTGTATCACTTTTAAACTAGTAGAATGCAGCTCAAATGTGTGGGATCAGATAAAATGTTAGCACAATGGTACAGATAGATTTATGATATTTTAGAGTTTGTTTGCAGGAATCACACTACTTGTGACAACTGTCTGACAAATCTTGCCAGCAACAAACCGGAGGTGTGTAAACTGTGGTTCACAGTGGTTGGTGATACTGGTTGGTGATGTATGCAAGGCTTAATCAAAGTTTGGATATTCAGAAAAAAAAATGTACAACACTCCACAGAAAAGCCAGTTGTTCATAACAGTGACCCCCTCACCTGACACCACCCCTCACGGTCCTGACACCCACCCCCCCCCCCCATGAAACGAGAAAATTCAATTGTTTTGTAAAGTTCTGCAGTCCATCAAAGTGCAGCCAAGCTGCACTACATGCATGCTAATACATCAACACACTGAAATTTTACAACCAAGTGACACTGTATTAAAAGAAAACTTACAGACCTATGAAACTTGAAAAAGTCTAATTAAAGTTTTCACCTTCATTTTCTTGTTCTTGCTCATTCTGTGCCCGCTGCACCAAGTTGGAATTGATTCCGGTCGGGGTAGAGGAATCCATACTGCCTGTATTACAATCCATTATCCGTAATTAGTGACATGACTTGGATGGACACACTAAGCAATCAACTTCCACAATTAATGAATGTTTCAATTCCCACGTAGTCACAATTTCAGTTGAAGTTAATGTTCACAAAGAAATCAATAAAAAGTTAGTAGAATCCACACAGCAAAATTTCCAGTTGTATTACGAACGTCTTCCTGCGCCACATCGTTCTCTCTGCAAAGGGACCGTGAGCGTAACGTACTTCTCTAGCTACTCGCAATGAAAGCAGTAATAAACATATGCCTGCCTGCCTGCCTGCCTGCCTGACGGACTACCCAGCATGCATTAGCTTTCCCATTTTGAGTATGATTCAATGTTGTCTCTTGCCTCAGAACTGCAGCAGTACGGGAGGAAGTTCTTACTCACTGTGTGTCTCTCCACAATTTACAAGACCATGTTAATTGTCACAATTCTTTGGGACAATTTTTTTTATTATGTCAAGTTCCTTTTATATTTCCTTATTTGTTTTAAATAATTTTCAAATAAATATCCAATATTTTATTTGTTACTTCAAGGCATAAAAACATGTATTTGACATAAACATGTACTACCCTTATCCTAATAATTAAAGGTGAGTCACATCAGGGCTCGACACTAGCACTTGCCCGCTTACCCGGGGCAAGTAAAATTTTGATCATGAAATGAGCAAGACATGTCCAAAAATTTTACCAAAATGAACAAAATGTGTCTAAAATTTTGGGTTCAGTTAACTAAATACTAAATTTCATCATTATTTTGTTCATTGTACTTAATTTTATGACTGTTTAAATTCATATATCACACTTTTGGGATTGCGAAAAGTTTTTGCAATCCCCCAATTCAAAATATCAATCGCCAAATGCTATAAAAAAGCTAATTGGTTAAAATCAGTGAAAAATCAATTTCAATGTTTTTTATTGTTCATTTTCGGGCAAGTAAATTTTTCATTCGGGCAAGTAAAAATCTGAAAGTGATAATTTCACTTGCCCAAAGGGCAAGTAGGAAAAAAAGTTTGTGTGGAGCCCTGGTTACATGTATAATGGATTGTTCTCAATCCATGAACCTCATGGTAGTGAACTGGTTCAAACCACTGCCTCGATATGAATTCAGATGGACTATCACTAACACTATCAAGTATAGTGTTTTTGTGCTGAAAAGACCCCTTTGTTTGTATTCATTTTGTTTGAAGATGGGAAGGGGGAGGGTGGGGAGGATGGGGGAGGGGGAGTTGTCTTGCATTTTTGTTTTTGTTTTTGTTTTTGTTGTTGTTGTTGTTTTTTTGCTGCTGCAGTCAAGGCATGACACAGGAGTGGAAGGTCTACAATCCCCCTGTTGTGTCAGGCCAGAAAAGCACTGAGCCAATTTCTAATGTACTTCTTTCTTCAAATCATTTGAACCAGATCATGAGCTTTCAATCTGTGAACCCCATATTTCATTCAGTTCACAAATAACCAAACAAACCAACTCGCCCTTTCTAATAATGCCTTGAAATTGATCATTGCAACATGCACTAATCGATGGAACTCCATCAATGATTCCCAAAGCATTATTTTCTACATGTAGCTATCCTTATTTATTTTCAGAAAAAGAACTCCAAAATTGTTTTTCAGTAAACCGAAAACATTTTTTTATGGTAGGTAACTTAAGAAAGAAGCGAAACAATACAGGTCTACCAGGCACATCTATACTCACATCGAGCTAAAAGTACAGTCTTAAAATCAAATGGAACCATGAAAACAACCAGACTTGAATATCACACCCATCTCTTATAACCTACATGTGGCATTCTCCATCATAACAGGCCTGTACATGTATGTTGGGAATAATGAGGCACTCAACTAGTCTACTCAGTAGATGCATCCATACATGATGGCATAAATGGTACACTGGGGTACCAAACAGAAACCATTTTTTTTATTATTATTATTTTAGCACTGTGCTATGGGTTAACAAACCATTTATATAAAGGTTATTTTGTAGTATGTGCATTTTAATGTTGAAAAAACTCTTCTTGTGCAAAATGTTTCGTAACAGTAAGTGCAACAATTAAAGACCTTTAAAAAAAAAATCAGTATCATTTCCACATGACCTTTTGTCAGTTTATGTCCATATGTTGTGCATCGGTAAAACACCAGCACCATTACTATACAACTAATGAACCCAAGATGGCGCTATACAATGCTTTACCCCAGTGTACCGTGTGGTGAATCACATGAACACATCACACAGCCACTTAAAACTATATATTCCTGGAAGATGAAAGTGAGACACATCCATGTGAAATCTACAGACATTAGGAATCATGAGGAAGTGATGATGTATAGAGTATTACAATATTAAATGGCTCCTTACTCAGGAATATACTGCACAAGAATAACACCTGTTGATCAAAATATACATGAAAGTGTAGTTGACTGAGTCACACTTATTATAGTGACTGACAACGTAAGAAATGATGAATAGAGAAGAGAAACTATGTGCAGTCATGTGACAGTGGGTGTTACCGTCAGTACAGTATGTAGAGGAGATGACTTTTAAAGGGAACAGTCAGGAGCCAAATTAATCAAGTGAAATCATCAAAATTACAAATGTACAAAGACACCGTTTAAACATTGTGGAAGCCAAATTGAAAATAGAAATCACTAAAGGTGATTGACACCCCCGATCCATACCATCGGTGACTTGTTGCCATGGCAACAAAGTTTCCAACACATTTCTAAAAATGTGTCTTGCACATCTTCATACCAAGACCAAAATGCAGTGCTAAGTCTATGAGCCTGGTCAAAAACTGAAGAAGTAGTTCGATCCACAATATTTTACCTTATTGCCATAATCAGGGCTTGACAAATCCAGGTACTGTACCCGAGTCAGTGCCAGGGGCATGTAAAAATCATGGTTTGGCACTCAGAAAAAAACTAGTGCCAAGCCAAGATTTTCAAATTTCCCACATTATACTGATGGTGGAGTGCAAAACTGTATTTGTAAGAAAATAATGATATAAAAATAAAAAGCAAAATCATACTTAAAAGTTACATTTTCATTTTTGTAATCACTATTTCTAACATAGACCATTCAAATAAAAAAAGTAAATAAATCTGTCCTTTCCAGGATAAACTCCACAAAAATCCACCTTAACCCTAATATTCCCGGGGGGGGGCATAATCCCCCCCCCTTGACAAATTTCTCAACTATTCCGCCGCGCAAATTTTTTTGACTGCGCCGTTCACTGGCTTTTTACTTTCAAGTCTTGCGCATCATTTGAGACCATTTTCACAAAAATCAGACGTACCTTTGCGATGATGTGCGACTTTTCGTACATGCATGTCACCTCCAAAATTGCTCAAAAATGTGATTTTGTGTACAAAATCAATGCAAATTGTGTTTTCAGCCAAAAATCATAAATGTATGATTATTTTTACTTTTACTGATTGAAATGGATTAATTTTATGCTGTTTATGATCACAAAAGTGTTCCCAACAAAGTTCATTGAAAAAACAATAAAAAACAAAAGGTTGAAAAAACAAAAAATACATAAGAAATTCACAAAACAATAAATTTCGTATGAAATGATTCAGCAATTTTTTTGTAGTTAATTGTTAAAAATGTCAGAAAGAATATTTCACCAAAACTTAGCATTCTACAAGCTATTTTAAAGGCAAGGTTCACCCTGACATCAAGTTGGTTTTAATCAAAGCAGAACAATGAGAGAAACATATTAGTGAAAGTTTGGCGAAAATCCACCAAAGATTAACAGAGTTATGAAGTTTCAAAGTTTTAAATTTGTGACGTCACATGCGAGCAGCTCCCCATATGTCATGTTATATATTTTCCATAAATTGCAATTTTTTAGCAGTTCATGATAATTGAATGTTTTTTTTTCATAGTTGCATGTGTGGAATAATTTTTCTGATAATATATTGAATGCACAGGTAAAATCATTGTCAAAATTCTGAGAAAACGGCACTTTTATGGAATTTATATCACATGACATATGGGAAGTTGCTCGCACGTGACGTCACAAATTGAAAACTTTGAAACTTCATAACTCTGTTATTCTTTGGTGAATTTTCGCCTAACTTTCACTAATACGTTTCTCTCATTTTTCTGCTTTGATCAAAACCATCTTGATGTCAGGGTGAACCTTGCCTTTAAGTGAGTTATAGGCAAAAATAGAATTTCATTTGTAAATTTGCATAATTAATTCTTTAAAAATATAAAATATGTATTGTTTGAAAATCTAATGATACAGTCTTGTAGATGACATCCAGCTCTTTGCGCATGCGAACTTTCGCGGCGATCGCGCAATCTGCGACCGAGATATGAAGGGGGGCCATACTGGGCCCCCCGGGGATGTCAAGACCGGAGATAGCAAGACCGGAGATAGCAAGACCGGAGATAGCCCGCATCTATTAGGTTTAAGATACAAATTTCCCCATACTGATGGTAACTGAAATGCATCGAGTTGTTAGAAATTTTGCCATTGTATCACCATTATTACATATATTCAATAATTCATAAATTTATAAAATTGCTGGCACGAGGTAGTCTTAAATTTCTAAATTTTGATAACAATAATTTCCAAAAATGTCCCTTGACCCTGGACAGATGTCAGACTATGCCACCTCCTGTCCTAACTCCACAATATTGTTAGTTTTGGGTTTAATGCATTGAAAACTGGCAGAGACAGTTTGAACTGAATAAAGCAAGTGTTAGCACCCTCTACAGCTGCTGACAAGAAAATATGTCCCCTCCCATTTCTCACTTGTGACTGGCATCCAACCATGAGACATGGTATACTGCCCTCCATTGGCAAATGGAAGCAAGGTGACAACAGTGTCATTTCTCCAATGAGAAATTTGTGCCTGTCATTGCATCAATGCAATATCATGTAGAGTAGACAAGCTGGAGTATTCATTGTCTAGAAATGGAAAGAACTTCATGCCTTTTACACAAAAAATGTATTATCACTCAGATTTGACCTTCGGCTAGTGCATAGGAGGTCATCAAAAACGGCCTTAAGTGTCAAGATAAAGTTTTTTGGAGCATGTTTGGAGCTTCATAGCTACAACATTAAAATAGCTTTGGACCAAATATCATGTCCACTGAAAGACTTTCACTTGCTTAAGACACCTACCAAAAATCAGCGTGATTGTGCGAGCCGTTTTGACACAGTGCGCACTCGAATTGTGACTTTTTCCAAAATCAACCAAGTTCAAGGTCATTTTTCACCCCTTGTCCCACCTAGTAGCAACACCAGTTTTTGTGTATTGGTAGACATTTATCTATATTTTCAAGGGTCACCAAAGAAATTTTGCTACCAAAATGTTTAATGCCTAATTAACACTGTTGAAAATGGCTGTGAAAACCATGAAATTGATAGTCTGCGTTCTAGACTGTTCTTTGTTTTTCTACTTAGAGCACCAGTCTAGAAGCTTAGACTAGATTTGAGTCTAGCAATGTAGACTACATGGTAGTAAACACACATACACATCACTCTGGTCAAGGAATAAACTTTGGCCAATTTAGGGGGAAGGAAAATAAAAAGAACAGTCTTTGCACTAAGACTATGAAATTGAGTCAATACTGAAAAAAAAAGTGACGCTTTGATTTCAGTTTCATAGCCTTGTTCACAGACTGCTTTTTTATTTACCTTACCCCAACCAGACCCAAACTTTATTCTCAAGGCAGAGTTATCATGAACTGTGAGCTTGCTACCATGTAGTTTAAATTTCTAGACTAAAATCTAGTCTTAGATTCCAGACTGCTGCTCTAAGGAGAAAAACAAAGAACAGTCTAGAACGCAGACTATCAATTTCATGGTTTTCACAGCCATTTTTGACAGTGTTAATTAGGCATTAAACATTTTGGTAGCAAAATTTCTTTGGTGACCCTTGAAAATATAGATAAATGTCTACCAATACACAAAAACTGGTGTTGCTACTAGGTGGGACAAGGGGTGACAAATGACCTTGAACTTGGTTGATTTTGGAAAAAGTCAAGATTCGGGTGCGCACTGTGTGAAAACGGCTCGCACAATCACACTGATTTTTGGTACATGTAGGTGTCTTAAGCAAGTGAAAGTCTTTCAGTGGACATCATATTTGGTCCAAAGCTATTTTAATGTTGTAGCTATGAAGCTCCAAACATGCTCCAAAAAACTGTATCTTGACACTTAAGGCCATTTTTGGTGACCTCCTGTGCACTAGCCGAAGGTAAAATCTGAGTGATAATGCATTTTTCGTGTAAAAGGCATGAAGTTCTTTCCATTTCTAGACAATGAATACTCCAGCTTGTCTACTCTAGCTAGAGCAGCTCATCAAATATTGCTTAATTTGGTAAAGCCCAATTGTTTGAGTGTGCATTGGTTGCTAGGCGTGGTCATATCTTAGCAACCGTAAGACCTTTGGGCAAAATATTTCAGAATTTTCCGTCAGACACTTGGGGGAACAATTGGTGTGAGTTTTAACAAAATTGAAGGGGGTCGGGTGACAAATTGTCTGAAAATTGGTTGATTTGACGTGGATTGACCCCCACATTATTTTGCCTAAAGGTGCATCAAAGTGTAATTCCATCAAAGAGATGTATCAGAATGATGAAAAAATTGCATTCATCCATGTTATTTTAACTGTTTTGTACAACCAACAGTGCATAATAATACATGCATATACACAAAATATTATCACTGGATGTATGGTAACACAAAATATGAACCCAAAACAGTCAAAGTTTACTCAAAATTCTTATTTTCTATCTAAACATATGTGATCAGGATTATTATTGACAAATAATAAATCACTTTGTGAATGTGAAGATGAAAACTTAGAAATATCCAACAAAATTGCTTCCATTTTTTCTATGTATTTCATTATATTATGGTAAGTAGCGCCCCCATGTGGTGACCTTGAGAAATTTTGATGATCACATTTTGTGGAGCTTGAGTTGTTTTGCATGTGTGTGCCAAATTTGAGAGAGTGATTGGTTACAACATAAAGGTTTTAGAGAGGGGGAGCACAATGTCTCCTCCCCCCCCCCCCCCTCCCCCTTTCGGGCCACGGAGAACTAAAAATAGCTTGGGCTTTTTAGGGTTCAGAGTATGGTTCTCATTGTTGACATAAACGTCGTCACAGACCACCCTCTCAACCCACAAGGCTCTTTGTCCCTCAAGTGCAGCATCTTCAGGAATTGAAGATGCACTTAAATACTAGAAATATCTGGAAGAAAAAGAACAGCACATCCTTATCTTTAAAGACACTATATAACACTGTGGAAGACCCGTTTAAAAAAATTGTCGAACTTTGATATCTGACATATCTGACAGTGTTTGAATGGACAAATAAACACCCTAGAACACAAAAGTTTGGACAGTTATGCCGTCACTAGTACAATATGTGCAGATACAAATTGGCACATCAATTTTATGTCGGGCGATAGGAAATTCTGCAACACACCAGTCTATGGAGAAAAGCTGGAATGGTCTCTCAATGATTTTCACTTTTTTAAAGCACTTAATGATTGTTTTACACTGCAATTTTTTCAGGGCTTCATTTTTAGACTGCATCAAAGACACTAGTAGCATGGGGAATCATGTACATGTAGCTCAGATTTTTTAAACTGGAAACATTGTTATACAGTGCCTTTAAAACCACGTTTTGATAGTGAGAGTAGATGGCAGAATCGTTTTCCAATGCTCCCAATCTATAATGTTGATACAACCGCTCGTGAAGCGGATGCTTACGTTCTTTTCCTTTGGAACTTTATTCTTTGGGTGTACAAATTTTGTTAAGAGTGTGTGCCGGTTACTGATGCAGTAGCCTGCAAGGGTCCGATTTTCTCAGAGAGCCCGGCCATTGACATAGAGCACAAAGACACCTATGCCCCAACGTTGTTCTGCTGGCCGTGGCTTGTTGTCCCGCCATTGATGTTTTCAAGGGTGGATGGCTTTCTAGATACTCCATTCGCGGTAACGACACACCCAGAGACCAGAGTGCTTCTCAAAATATGTTTAATTTTCTTTTCTCTGGTTTCGTCCGTTCAAGAAGGAATGTACAGTAAGTGGCCCTCTGAAACAATCGTTCTTCCAACCCCCCCCCCCCCCCCGACGACGATACAGGGAACATCTTTACTGTTCTGCACCATTCAGACACTACACTATCACATGTCGGTCAGGGTCTGCATGTATGGAAAATTCTTTATTTAAAGGGCAGTGACATGATTGGGAGAAACAAAAGATGCCTCTTTAACAAAACTGGTTGAAAGATATATCAATGGATACACCAGCTGGAGTGTATCTCCTGGCTGGAAGGATTTATCCTGAATTTGTTTACTTCAGCCAAATCAAGCGTGAACATACATTAGCATTTTGTTTCTCTCAAGCCCCGATAAAAATACATTCCATTCGAACCCTACACAACAGATTTGTTTGTCCGTTGTCTTTCGTTCTTCCTTTCCTTTTTGTCTTTCTTTTTGTCTTTAATTTCTTTCTTTCTGTCCTTCCTTTCTTTCTTTCTATCTTTCCTTTCTTTCTGTCTTTCTATCTTTCTTTTATCTTACCTTCCTTTCTGTCTTTCTTTGTCTTTAATTTCCAACTGTCCTTCCTTTGTCTTTTTCCTTTGTTTCTGTTTGTTTCTCCTTTCTATGTCTTTCCTTTTTCTGTCTGTCCTTCTTTTCTTTCTGCCTTTTTTTTCTTTCATTCCATCTTTCCTGTCTTATTCCATCCTTTTTTATCTTTCATGCGTTTTTGTCTTTCCTTAGGCTTATAATTATCTTTTCTTTCTTTCCATCTTTGCTATTTTTCTGTCTTTCATTTTGTCTTTAATTTCTTTCCTTCCGTTTGTCCTAATTCCTTTCTAATTCTATATCTTTCCTTTCTTTCTGTCTTTCTTTCTTTCTTATCTTACTTTCCTTCCTGTATTTCCTGTTTATGTCTTTCTTTGTCTTTCCCTTCTTTTGTGTCTCATTTCTATGTTTTTCATTTCTTTCTGTCTTTCCTTTCTTTCCTTTCTTTCTTTCCATCTAACTTTCCACTTTATCCGTCTTTCCTTTCTTTCCATCTCACTTTCCTTTCTGTCTTTCCGTCTTATGTGTCTTTTTGTCTTTCCTTCCTTTCCGTCTTTAATTTTTTTTTAATCTGTCCTTTCTTCCTTTCTTTCTATTTTATTCTCTCTCTGTCTTTCCTGTCTCTTTCCATCTTGCTTTTTCTTTCTTTCTTTCCATCTTACGTTATCTTTTTCCTTCTTTCTTTCAAGATGTCATGTTTAATATCCACATCGCTTGATGATTTCGGGATGACGTCATAATCTGCAATATCTTTATTTGCACTTCATGCACTAATCCGCGTACGTCCCCATGGTCAACTCGAAAGCGTTATCATAGTATCACTATCACTCAGGATCAGGGATGGTGATTGTGCACGAGGACTCAGTCATGGTTGATTGAACTCCCCGTACTCCTTGCTTACCGTCGTGAATCGAAAGCTCCCTAATTACTCCTCGCTACCACAAGCGACCGTAAAAGGCACCAGTCTTCGCTACGGATCGCTTCCAAGGCAGGAAGGACGAAGGTCAAGGATTGCCCATTCCATAGCTATATTACATGATTTTTTT
>JZLH01S0205684.1:34425-46865 GCA_001188425.1 Eucidaris tribuloides
CGGAATAACCTTTTTTTTATGTAGATACTGCGTTTTTCCATGGGGAAACCGGGCATTTGCTTCGACTTTCCCCAAAGTATGTACATTTTCGTCAATAACTAAAAAACAACAACAACAATAAAAAAAAATATTTTGGCCTGAAATAGGCATATTTATACTCCACAATTTGATAATAAAGGGATGACAAGAAATCAAATAGTTTCGAGCGGCTTTGAAAAAAAACATAAAATGCTCAATATCTCAACTTGTGCAAAATGTAGATACTGCGTTTTCCCATGGCAGGGCAGTGCTAACTCTTTGTTGATATACTAGCTTGGCTTATTTTAAAAATTACTCCATTGCTGTGCATCTAGCCTTTGCGTTAAATAGAAAATTGCGAGGATGGGTAGTATGGTGCTAGAAATGACACCTTTATTGGTAACCCTCCTCCGAATGTTTCGTACGAAATAAAACAAATAGAAAAATACGTAGTTTACTTTATATCATTTTGGTTTAGGTTAGGAAGATCATGGACACTGTTCTATTACTATTATTTGGTTGTTGGTTAAAACACATTCACCCATTTTTTTTCCTGTGGGTATCATTTGCTTGAATAGCAATGACAGAAGCATGATCTATCCATATGTGTGCATTTTTTAAACCTATTTCAAGACGTATAGTAAATATTATGAGTGTTAGATTTTAAGGGGGATCATACATACCCAATGAAATGTAAGACGTCATAATATGATATTGTTAAGTTCGTGAAAGAGTGCCTAAAAGGCACTGAACCAAGACTACTATAAACTAAACCAATTTAATTCAATTAAATTAAATTCAACTTTACATTAAGTTTCTGTTTTTGTCACATTTCTGTTGTGTCCACAGATATTGAAGAGTGTGCTAGCAACCCTTGTCATAATGGAGCCACCTGTATTGATTTCCTTGGTGGTTACACGTGCGTGTGTCTTCCTGGGTATAATGGAACTCTGTGCGAAAATGGTACTGTGATTTTATACATCACAGGAGCTATGTAAAGCGCATTGCATATATGCCCAGTGACGAAAAGACTGCGCTATATAAATATTCTACGTATTATTTAATAAATTAATGCACTTGCCCCCCCCCCCCCCCCCCCCCCCCGCCCCCCCCCCCCCCCCCCCCCCCCCCCCCCCCCCCCTTTTTTGTTGGCGTATGATAAGGTATTATGAATATGTCCTTGTCTCTCAAAATTATTTTATGTAAAATGTTAATTTTAAGTAGCAATGGAAAGTTTCGATTTATTTTCTCCTTAAATTGGCCAAAAAAGGAGAATTTCTTAACAATTAAATTAATCGTCACTGAATACCATTACATGCTCATTACAAACTACCAATTCAAACTATATCATTTAAATGAGCACGGAAATTAGTTGTTATGCAGCTGTATTTTCATTTTACACTCATGCTTGCATAATAATGGAATACTTAAAAACATTCTTAAAAGGTTGCCATTTATTTCCCTAAAGCGGTACGTCTGGGATTAATATTTGTTCACCCAGGCTGAAACAATTATTCTAAGCTATTTCCAGGAATTTAGCCTTTTTGTAGCCTTCTGATCGACACAAACACCTGTGCTTTATTAAATGGTCGGTGATTTTGTTGTTGTTGAGTCACGTGGTGGTTACGCGCGTTATTAGACTTGTTAACAAACACTATTACTGAGTTCGATTAATGATAAATGGACATATATATCAACCAATTTATTCAAGTTTTCTGTGTTGCTTTTAATTTAATTAATTTTAATTACTTTTTTCACGATTTTTGGTGGATTTAAAAAAAATAAATATATAATTGTTATTGCGCTCAAAAACATTTTATTTTTTTACTTTAGTCATCTCATGAAATCTAAAAATTGCTTCACATACTGCGTTTTTGTGAAATAAACACTTGTCTTGAAAATTTTCGACGATATAGGAGAAAGAAATTAAGTATCTACAAAATATTCCATAATTATGAGCAGGAGTGTATTAACGTTATATAGTTATACCTTCACCGTACAACACGTTCGTACTGTTCATGCATGATATACCTGCCATTATATTTTAATTCTCACTTTCCGCATAATCCAGACGTAAACGAGTGTGATAGTGACCCCTGTTGGAATGGAGCCACATGTATCAACGGTGTTAACGGGTATTCGTGTATATGTTCTGGTGGTTATAACGGCACTTATTGCGAACAGGGTAAGAGAACATCTTTTATGCAAGATATTTAATGCCGCTTTTTCATTTCATCAATTCATCCAATTTACATACAAGATGTTTAATTTATGTATTCATACAATTATATCAGTATTACATTTATGTAAGATACTAAAGAGAGCGGGGGAGGGAAAGGGGGGGGGGTCGAGTTTGTATTTCCCTCTTCAAACGATGGCTTCCATAATTTTGTTTCCTTTTTAGGGCAAAATCAATTTTTACAAATTCTGGAAATTATCAGCCTAATGTCAATGGTTCATTCAAATATAATTTTTAATCTAGTTCTGTAAAACGTCTTGCTTCTATTTACACTTTCTGTAAGAAACACAAGTATGGTTTATAGTTTGTCACTTAATTCGATATATTTACGAATGTAGCAATAACCTTTGCTAAAATTGCTTTCTATTTTTCAAAGAATATTAGCCGTTGTTTTAGTTGATATATCCGTTGTTTCCCTTGATTTTCCCTCTTTGTTTCAATAATTTAGCCGTTGTCTTAATTAATGTATCCACTGTTTCAAAAACATTAGCTGTTTCAGTTGATATATCCGTTCTTTCAAAAAATACCAATGAATTATGTATATGTACGAATAGGGATATATTGGTGACACCTGCGACTTGGGTGAGTATGTACTGTAACTTATTATTTATGATCCTGTTGTAGTATTCGTTAATACTTTTCCTTTCTTGTTTGTGTAAATTAGATAAATTCTTGCTGTTTTCTTTTAAAAATTGCTTCGGAAATTAAATTCCTGAACTAATGTATACCGTCTATTTAAACCGGGCATAAGCTGATTTCAGATTGATCTGACGGGAAAAATCTTTCTTCATTAGGTTTGTTTTGTGAATAACTTGAAGTTTATATTTGACATTATTGGTAATCAAAGTCTTGAGTATCATTTATCATATTTACTACAGCTTGACAGTATCTCCTGATACATGTAAATAGCAATAGCACGTTATACTCAAGAAGTTCTAGCAATATTCAAAGACAATTTGGTAGTAAAAGGCGTATTTTGTTATGAGGCAAAATGTCACAACATTTGTATTTCATAATATCAATATTAAAAAATGTTCAAGAGATCGTATGAGGATTTACATTGCCGTTTTCTTACGAACTCAGATATTGACGAGTGTGCAAGTTACCCATGTAACAACGGGGCAGCCTGTATAGATGAGATCGATGGCTACCGATGTGTGTGTCTCTCTGGGTATAATGGAACACTCTGTGAAAATGGTAAGATTCACATGACAAGAATTGCTGAAAAATGATAACATTAAAGTTATAATTTTTCCGTTAACAGTGAAAAAAGTGGTCATCCAGTGATAACAATTATTGGCAATTTAGTCATTGATGATGGAAGTAAAGACCTCTTGGCAGAACAGCCATGAGAGGTATAGGCATGGCTGAGTATGCCATTCAGTCGTTTCTTAATTTGCCATCAATTCATTTTGTACTGTCATGCTTGTGTTTTTATAAGGAAATAAATATAAATACAAATCAAATAGATGATTTTGTTTCTCCCAAGGATTAAAGGGACAGAAATTAATGATATTTAAGAGTTGATCAGTGTTGATCGTCGCTAAAGTACTATTACGACTAATGACATTGATGGGAGAAAAGAATGTTTTTATTGACTGTGGCATACTTGTCATTTTGTTAAAGTATCTCAAAACAGAATTACAACATTAAATGTCTTTTTGGTTATAGATATTATACCGTCAGTGTCTTCATTTCTCACTTTCATGTACTCAGAAGTTATCGAATGCGCCAGCGATCCGTGTTGGAACGGAGCCACTTGTATTGATGGCATTAATGGGTATTCATGCCTATGTTCTGATGGTTACAACGGCACTTTTTGCGAACAAGGTAAGAGAAATGGACATATCTCTTCTATGAAAAGATGACAATTACTAACGTAAAATATAACCTTGATGAAATTAGTTACAGCCATAGGCTAACATTGAGCAAAGTTAAAAAAAATGTAAGCTACATAAATCTCCATGCTCCAAGTGTCTTTGATAAGGTCTAAAAATGAATCCCTGAAAAATTGTACTTGAAAGTGACCATTTAGTGCTTTAAAAGAGTGAAAATCTACAGTATTCAGTGTGACCTTCTCATGCTCTTGTCTATTTCCTCCCATAGACTACTGTGTTATAGGTCTAATTTTTACTCAGCCTGAGCAATGAATGTTTATTTATGCATACCATACCAGTAGCAGAATAACTTTCGTATGCTAGGATGCTTATTTGTCTATTTAAGCACTATTATGCAGCTCAGATATCAAAGTTTGACTTTTTTTTAATTCAAGTTCCACAATGTTAGCTTGTGTCTTCAAGGTTATGGATACATACATAACACCCTTGTTTTATCTAAGATAGACATATTTGTAATATTTCATGATGGTTAGACAAGATTGACGTTTTCTAAATTTAAGGTGAGCTTACACGTTTGGAATCATTTTAAGTAAGTAGTATAAATGTAATATGAATAATGTGTAATGAACAGTAAAGTTCATGAATAATATAAAAATTAATTGGGTAAGCATACATAAGTTTCGTAAGTTTGTCAGATCTGTGCAAATAAGTAAAAATATCACTGTATTTATTACCCATTTCAGATCTTAACGAATGTAGCAGCAATCCTTGCAGAAACGGAGGCAATTGTACTGATGCGATAAATGGTTATACTTGTTCATGCAAACTGGGATTTTCTGGTATCAACTGCGAGATAGGCAAGTATGAGATTTTTCATTCGACATTTCAATTTCAATTTCAATTTCAATTTCAATTTTATTGTCCAAATGCTTAAAGGAAATTCGGTGTGTTCACACGGCAAAATATATCACATATAGACAACAATATAAATACAATACTACACAAAATATACACATTACAAAAACAAACCATACGAAAACAAAATTCATCGTGGTTAAAAAAAAAATAATAATATTCCCATATTTGCTTTTTGATTCTACCATGCCAGCTCCCCTTTAAGTATATGTATAAATAAATGTACTATACAATTATAAATATACTATACAACATATACATGTTCGAATTCACGTCTTTTAAATTTTAATTGCTAATTGGTGTGCTTGTCTTTTTTCTTAAAGAAGTAAATTTGCTTAAAGAATAACATTGTAGGCCTACTGATAATTCTTATTAGATACAGGAATTGTAAGATTATACACGGTACGAAACACAAAATTTGTAATTTTCTTTACAGATGTTGATGAGTGTGCAAGCAACCCTTGTTCTAATGGAGCAACCTGTGCTGATAACGTCGGTGGTTACAGCTGCATGTGTCTTCCTGGGTACAGTGGAACCATCTGTGAATATGGTAAAGCACTATGAAAAATGGAATTTCTGTCTATGTCACTTCCCAAAGTTCCAAATCATTTTTCATCCCCTTGACGTATCTTTTAGCAGCATGCGACTACATTATATGCACTCTAAGGTGAATTTATTGCGATACAATTGTCCAACTAAGACTATTTGTATATGGAGAAAAAATTAAGCATACTTGAAGATTGTAGGTTTATACGGGTCTTCTATCACATATAAACAAAAATAAACTAATATACTTTTCATGAGGTGTATATGGTACATATTGTTGCTTGTCATGCACAAACTATCAAGTTATGGATGTTCGCAAAACATTTTTTGACCATAATTAGTTAAAAGTTTAGCTGTCGACGGACTGCTGAAAATTATTACCAATCTAATCTTATAAAAGAAACAATAACAAATAAATAAATACATGAAAAACGTGTCATAGATCCAACAGAGAAGTAATATGGTCTAGTTGGAATGGTCAATATTCCAAAAGAGATTCTAAAGTCTAAAAGCATGGTATTTGCAAATGGAAACTGCTTACTTTCATTGAACCTTTGAAAGAAATATAGTTCACTCTAAACAGTTCAAATTGTATCACTGAATTGTAATAATCCATTGTCTTTGTTACAGACATCAATGAGTGTGAGAGTAACCCATGTTGGAATGGAGCAACATGTGTGGATGATGTCAATTTCTTCTCTTGTCTCTGTGTCGATGGTTTTGCAGGAAATATTTGTGAATATGGTACGTGACTCAACTGTAAAAGTGGCACATATATACAATTTTTTTATATCGTCGAACACAATTGCAATAATTTGCTGTAATTTGGAGTAGATCTAAGCTATACAAAATGGATGCAACATAATAGCGTTAGTATAGTACAGAAATCATTTGAAATAAGAATAGTATTTGTATTGAACCGCCTTTGCACAAATAAATTTAATCGATCGACCAATCAACCATCAATCAAGCAAGCAAGCAAATAAACAACCAACCAATCAATCAATCAATCAATCAATCGATCAATCGATCAATCGATCAATCAATCAATCAATCAATCAATCAATCAATCAATCAATCAATCAATCAATCAATCAATCAAGCTGTAGTTTAACTTATCGTGTCATTTCGTTGATGGGGAGATAATACTCAATATTTCGTGAAAATCAGTTTCTAGTGCAATGTGCATCTTATGGGAAACCAGATTTCCTTCCGTCCAATCAATCTCGAAAGACAGAGCCATCTTGGCAAGTTAATGAAGGCTATTCCATCTGTAACAGTATTCAGGCAGCCATGCACATATTTGGCTATTGTATAACTTCAACATTATTTTCACAACAGCTTTAATCCTCAAGGTAACGATATATGCACTAACATTGTCATGTTTTTTGTGTCTACACTCTCTTCATACTTTATGGCTTTATTCAAGTTTTCATGTGTCTTTATAAATGATGCAGTATGGTAATAATCATTCCGTTTGTCCACATGTCTTGTGTATCTTATCCACAGAGAGCAATGAGTGTGATAGCAACCCGTGTTGGAATGGAGCAACGTGTATTGATGGTGTTAATAATTATACCTGCTCTTGTCTGCCAGGATTTGAGGGAATTAATTGCGAACTTGGTATGTTGCACGCTTTAGAATGATCTTTGGGTATCGTATAATAGTTCAGTATAATTATCTTAATGAAGATTCTGCATGCAAAAGCCGCCAAATCCACTTTTCATGAAGATTAGTTACATTGTCCACCTAAAGAGAAATGGAGCAAGATTACTAATTATTACATACATTTTCCATTAACGTGATGATATCACATTGATTTAAAGAATAATTTCTAGTCATCTAACATTGAAAGATAGAACAATTATGAATGATTACGACATTCGAGTAATATAATTTTCAAAATTCTGAATGGATCTGTTTGTTGACCTCTAGATAGCAACTGTACTTGACATGGCAGACCAACTACTCCGTAAGTTTAAACATGAATGTTCACAAATTTCCTTTCTCCAAGAAGAATGAAAATATCCTTAATTTCTTTCTGTAGTATGTGAGAGCCAAGTATGCCTTAAACACGTGCTAGGTCAATTGCTTTGATAATACTCGAGATGTTGAAGAAGGATATAAACATTGATATTCAAAGTCATATGAATTTTCCGGTGGGACTATGCATATTTATGTAGAATTCTTTTCTGAAGAGGGGGATATGCAGATTTATTTACATTTCGAAAAGAAAAACATAAAGCATCTGCACAGCTCAGTGGTCAGTCCATTTCTTTGAAACTGTTTTGAAACTGTAATTTTCCTCGAGGAGCTATTTAGGTTTTGTTTGTGTATGTTTTGTGAATATTTTCCATGAAGTTTGTCAACAAATGAGGGTCTACAAATGCAAGACTTCTCAATCATTAGGAATATCATAGTCATGTGTACGTGATGTAATTTTCTTTGTGTATTTTATATGCTTTTTTTTCTGTATTTTTTTTTCTAACAGACTAATGATAATAATGATAATGATATCGATGATAATGATATTGATGATAGCTAATGATGAATAAATTCATACTTATAAAATAATAAAAAAGACGAAAATCACTGATTTTAAATGTCTGTGGGAATTCTACTCTAAGCAATATTGTGGATAGATTTTATTTGTTCTTTCATTGTTTTCTATTTTGGATATAGATATTGATGAATGTGACAGCAATCCTTGTCAAAACGGTGGAAGTTGTTTTGAAGAGATCGATAAATATTCGTGTGCATGTCCACCAGGATATGCAGGCATTTTTTGTGAACAAAGTGAGTAATACAAACTCTTAATCCATACCCGCTCAGTAGTTGGAAAGGGGTACCCACCCCATTTCCCCGCAAATTGAACGGCATACTTAGAGTGGTTGTCTGTAAAACCGAATTGTTTGATTTATTTTTTAAAGAATGCAACGTGGTTAAAAGTGGATGTCCCATCGGTGTTTATCATGTACTAGTATTTGCTATGAAGTGGAGCAAATATCAAAACATTCGCTTGAGAAAATACCCGTCGCGAGATTCCCACGTTCCCACAGTATATTATTATCGTTATCTATTATTTGTACAGGGTGTCTGAGAAAAAGAAAACTTAGATCATTTTGTTTTTATCGGTGTGTTTTATTTCTGGGATTTTTTTTTCAAAATCTTTTCAGGGCTGATTGAGAGGATTCGGGAGTTTTGTCTTTTACCAAAATTTTGACATTTCCTAGACGATGGTGTTCACCAGGAAGCAACAAACAAACAAACAAACAAACAAACAAACAAAAAGACACAGCGGCTGTATGTCTGACATTTCAATACACGAAATCTGCCAAGTAAGAGTGTGATTCTCTACAACATGAGACATTTATAAAAAATCAAGGAACTGTGCTTAATTCGAACAAATACCAATCAGGTAGACCAAAAGGTGCCCGCTCAGCACAGAATGTTATAGCGGCAAGAGACTCAATGCATGCCTGAACCGCATTGGAGGACATGTTGAACATATCATCCACATGCTAGATTGACATGAGGTGTAACACAACTCAGAATATCGAAATTCCCCAAAACTGCCACTGTGACTGTATGATCATCGTATCAGTGCCAAACTTTGGGATATAGAATTACTTGAAACTTATAAATACTTCTTACTTTATACCAAATCAGAATTGTATATATTTTTAGATACTCTATACATTAAAAAGTGTATTCGAGGCACAGATTGTAGAAGGAAAGCGCTTTCTTATACTCTTACACCCTGTTACGTGTAACATTTCAAATTTCATTCCACTCGAGTTATTAAGATCAACTGAACACAACGTCTTAACTTGCCTTTTTGTTTCCTTTATCTTATCTCTTATCTCGTTTTATTCCACCATCTTTGATCTTCCGCTGTCTTAAATCCTAACGAGATCAAATTCCTCAAATAGGTCACACGTTTGGTGGACATTTCTTTATAATTATATATGATAAAGTATAAAATAGGGCTTATTATGAATGTGACATAACGACATTCCATTAAAACATTTTTTTTTATCTTTTACATAACCGATGCAATTCCGTTTTCAGAAGAGGAGACAGATAAGCCTGTAGGTAAGCAAGTTCATCACTTCCTAATAATCAGTTCTTAATTTAACATTGCAGTTTTTGTAGCGTATACACGATCACAATCCATTATTTTAAAAAAAGTACTGTAAAGTAGTGGAAACCGTGAAAGTAACGACCTGTTACTCAACTTACTCTTCAAGTAATATTTTGAATAAAATGATTGAAACAGCAATTTGTACATAGAACATTTTGCGATATAGTATACAAATAATGAATGTTTAGGATTTCAATGGTACGAATATTCTCACGAGTTGAAAGATTAAACGTTCCATTCAACGAGGCGAAGCCGAGTTGAATGGACCGTTTAACCTTTCAACGAGTGAAAATATTTGTACTATTGAACGAATGATAAAACATTCATTATTTGATTTATACAACATAATAAAGTAGAAAGTCTTATAAAGTCTTTGTCATGTGATCGGAGGATTGTAAAGTATGAAAAAATATAGCCACACAATATTCTGATACTCTTTCTGGCTTATTCACAAATTCAGCATGTTCAGTGTATGTGTGTATAGATGTCTCTGCAATCTCCTCATTTTAGTCTAAATTTCACCAAAAATTTAAATCCTTATCAAAGCAGTGAGTTATGTTCACTGGTTATGTTTAAACTTCGAACTTAAAACTCACGTACATCGCACAGCTAAGTGGGACAGCTCGTGTACAATACGTGCAGCGCGCTGCGAACCGTGGAATGGGACGAAAATATAACCAAAATGCACGCTGCGCTGAATGGAGTATTTATTCAATATCATGTGACCAACAATCCTCCAATCAAATAAGAAGGATCTATTTGGATGTTGTATAATATACCTTAAAGGCTCTGTATAATAGTGTTTCCAGTTTAAAAAATCTGAGCTACATGATTCCCCATGCTACTAGTGTCTTTGATACAGTCTAAAAATGAAGCCCTGAAAAAATTGCAGTGTAAAACAATCAATAAGTGCTTTAAAAAAGCGAAAATCATTGAGGACCATTCCAGCTTTTCTCCATAGACTGCTGTGTTGCAGAATTTCCTATCGCCCGATATAAAATTAATGTGCCAATTTGTATCTGCACATTGTACTAGTGACAGCATAACTGTCCAAACTTTTGTGTTCTAGGGTGTTTATTTGTCCATTCAAACACTGTTAGATATGTCAGATAGGAAAGTTCGACAATTTTTTTAAACGGGTGTTCCACAGTGTTATATAGTGTCTTTAACCAAAAATGCAAATAGTACGACTGTACGGTATCTGTGTGTGCGATTTTTTTTTTGTATGTGATTTTGGTGAAAAGTACACAGTACAAGAAGAATTTCATCAGTTACCACACATACGGTATTAGTTTGTGTTTTCAAAATTTACAAGCAGATTTCACTAAGAATTGATACCAGAACAATCAAAATACTTTGTCCCTTCTTGAAATTTATATCGCCACAGGTCTAATCGCAATCGTTTCTTCCTCGGTTTTTATCATCATTGGCTTGATATTTCTCATCGTTTATCTGGACCAGTGTGGTAAAGGGTAAGTGAGTTTGTTGTGCTTGATAACTTTATTACTTATTACTTGGCAGAATTTTTTTTAGTTATATACACTACATTTTGCAGAGCACTTGTGCATAATCATGTGTGTGTTTGTTTTTGTGTGTGTGTTTGTATATATGTTGGTATCACCGTTAAAAACTACGATTATGTGTACTTTGAATTTACAAGAAGATGAATTTATTAGAATGCAGGATATTATCGTCATTTCTTATACTATCGCGAGGTTTAAAATTGTATATAAATTAGCGATTGACTTCGTCTATGCAAGTAATAACACAAAGTTTGGAAAAAGCTTTCCCTCAACTTTATTATATTTCAGTCATAATTAGTCAATTTACAGATTCAAATGTCAATGTGTTTGAATAAACTCTGGGAAAATCATTTAAACTGTTGAGCATGTTAAAGATGGAATAATTAACTCATAAATTGTATTGAATAACCTGCGACCACTTGACTCAAGTGTGTGCGTTACTTCATCTCCAGGAAAAGACAAGCGAGAGTTGCCCCGCTCGAAGCTGGACAGGCACTTTCTACGATTAGTGTGAACACGATGTCCCCAATGCCATTTGTTGCCGATGATTCATCGCAGTATGATACAGGCAAGTTCACACCAGAACCTTCTCGAGCAAGATCTCAAGAGACAGTTCTAGACGGCAAATCACCACACGAAGATACGGGTTTGTCGAGGGATACAGATGATGAGCGGATAGTAACGACCCCTGCAGGCAGCATTGATAGCAGTATGGATGATCGGGTTCTTTTCCATATATTTAACATCGAGTCGAGTTTAGCGTGATAGCAGGAATACAATATTGACTGCGTCGCCAGTAACAAAAGACATTAATAAAGTTTGTGTGAACAAAGCGAGAACACTCATACACCGACACACAGAACATAAAGAATGGGCGGAAACTACAGACTCCTGCATGCAGCACTGATAGCAGTATGAATGATTAGGTTCTTCTCAATATATCTAACAACAAATTCGAGTTTAACCCGTTGGCTACGGGAACCGATTGTGCCATTCATTAAATCTATGGAAATTAGAGAATCTCGGAGGCAATGGATTAATGTGATTGAAAGCGTGCAACAACGACTGGGTCACCACTAACAATTGACTCAAAAGTTTTGTGCGAACAAAGAGAACAAATTTAGCTCATGCGTCAACACGCAGACAGGAAAAATGTGACAAATATGTAGACCCAAGCGACCATAGTTCTCTATCTCCTGCATCCACCTATATCCTCC
>JZLH01S0205714.1:2456-13543 GCA_001188425.1 Eucidaris tribuloides
AAGCAGATGTGATTTCAATTGTTTGAAAATCACATTTGGCTTGCCGTTCAAGTCATTCGTAAAGTCATGCGTAATTTTACGAACAGCTTTATGAAACAGGCACCAGATACCCTCCACATAATGAAAAACTATTGGGGCGAATTTTGTAAAAGATCTCCAGTGTGTGTGTGTTTGTTTAGCACGATACGGCAGAGTGAACGCCGCCGCACTGCCATAGGTTTGCATGCGGTCAGGGCACGAACATGTGACCTAAAATGACGTAATTCACTCAATTTTGTAGGCTTCTTCATGTGCTAAAACTGTATGAAAAAAATGATCACTGGATTTTTACGAAACCACGATACAATTTATATCAGTGGATAGGGAATTTTATTCAACTTTCAGGATCCGATCTCCCCAGAGTTCATTGACCTACCATTGCTTCACAAACAACGAGAAAAGAGTATCGCCAAAATTGGCGTGTTCAGAGTGGTTTTCGACCGCTTTCCCATGTAGACAAAATGTGGAACATGGGAAACTTTGAAGAAATAACGATCACTGGATTTTGCAGGAAATGGAACAAACTGTAAATCATCTGAAAGGTAAAGAAATGAAGATTCAGAAACTGATCACCCCAAAGCGCAGCATTCACGAATAAACGAGCTATGAGCAATTTTGTACAAAAATCGGTGTAGTTTTTCGTCGTTTCATGTGTGTGCGAAACCTTCGCACGGCAAATGAAACAAAGTTTTCACTATGTTCTGATGTTACACTTACCGGAGAGCGCCAAGGTAGCTCTGATAGCGCTCACTGCTGTCTGGAGGGCAATTCGGATTGCTACAAGCAGCACACAGACTTCTAGGGTTAGTCCCATCAGGATCATTAGCCGGTGTGAACGCACCTGGATTGTTAAGAGAGAAAGGGAGTTACAGACCCCGATTATGAAAATGGGTCACTAAAAACTAATTCTGGGTTGTCTGCAGTTACACTCAGAATTGAAATTGTGATTTAAGCAAATGCCCTGAATCAAGTTGCCAGATTGAAGCACAGATATTGCAGTGAGAAATGTGTTACCCATAATATACATGTAGTTGCAGTAAAATGACTGCAACTTACACAAATGCATGTGGATTATTAAGGAAGTAAGGATGATATCAACCCGATTACAAATATGCCTCACTAAAAACTTTCTGAGTTGTCTTTTGTTCTCACTCACATTTTAAACTGACATTTTACCACTTTTTTTTATCCCACTGGTACTGTATACGCCATATATTTTGCGTCCATATATTTTTGCGATTTTGCTTCAAGACGGGGAATTCTCGAGAGTATATTTTCGCCATTTTATTGTATTTGCATTCACTTTGTACATGCAGAAATGTCAGGAAGTGAACATTTTTGCATCCAGTAAGTCGCAAAATTCGCGAAAATAAAACCACCTCGAAATATTTAGCCTATACAGTATACTGACTATACTACATGTAGTGAATTGTGACCTTTGACCTTTTGATGCACAAATGTAATCACTCTATTACCATGGTGATCATATTTCAGCCAAGTGTCATAAAACTCCATTAGTGATCAATCCCCTCTTGAGATAATGGGTGATTTCAAGTTTGGTGTTGGTGTTGGTGTTAGTGTTGAGGAAACAAAATCGTATGCTAAACCGAGCTCCAACACCGAGCTCGGTTTAAGCCGAAGATACCGATTGCACTGTCGATCACATAATACTGAGTGACGTCACGCGCGATTCATGGCGTTGGCAGAAAGTCACGCCGATGGCCGCAATTTTTGGACTAATCTTACAAAAATGACACCAAATCAATACTGCCAGCCAAAAATCTTGTATACATCTGAAAGGCAAGTTACTTTTCTCTATTCATATATGGAAGTTTAATATGAATTTGGCAAATTATATAAGTTTTTAAGGGGAAAAGGCTCTTTCAGCGGTTTGCGTCGCACAGCGAAGCTTTCTCCATAGTCAACACACACGAGCATGTCGGCTCTGCCACTCACAAGGCGAACACTAACACCAACAGTAGTAGTAGTAGTAATCCAGGTTTTAAATCCGGTTTAGTCCCCAAGCTACGGGGGTGGCCGGATTCACCTCACACTCACAGAAATCACTTCACCCTCCTCCTCCCTTCTACTCTATTCGGCGCATCCTCCTCCCTCAACCCAACCTCCTACTCTCCTCCATCACCTGCTCTCTATTGTCTTTCTTCGTCGCCCCCTTCCCCTCTGGCCAGCACCTCAAACTCAAGCGCCCTTCTCAAAACATGATCAACATCTCTCCTCAACACATGTCCATCAACGTACTCCGTTCGCCTTCGCATCTGATCACCGTCTCTTCTAAACCAACATCTGCATCAACACCTCATTTCTTCCTCCATCAGATTCACACCACACCATTGCTGCTCACCATTGCTCTCTCAGTCCTTCTCAGAATCCATCTCATTTTCACTCAAACACAGGTTTCACTCTCATACAACATCACCGATCTCACACAACTCTTATAAACTAATCCTTTCATCTTTAGAGGAAATCTTTTTCCATATAACAGCTCTCCACATCCCAAACGTCACCCATCCAAATCTGCCCTTGCTGTACAGCTGCCTGCACCTCACTCCCTCCACTCTGTCCCCAAGTATGTAACTCCTTCACTGTTTCCACCTCATCACACAACTTTTCAACATGTTCCACCAATCTTCTTTTTGTCGCTTTTCACATTTTCCACACACAAAATTCTTGCCACCTCGGGGTCACTCTCTTCATCCTTGTGCATCTCCCAGAATCCATTCCCACAATCCCACACAACACTGAATTTGCCTCACTCTCTTTTCCAACATGCCGCATGGGTCTACTTTACTCACTGATACTTCCTCTTCGCTCACTTATCATCATTTTTGTCTTTCCAAGGTTTACTTCAAACCCTTGCTCTCAAAGCCATCTCCATTTCAGAACTTTCCCTCATTCCAACGTCTCACTCATCAAAACCAAATCATCAGCATACAGCATCTCGGTCATCAAACTCTCTTGCATTCTCTGTAACCACATCAATCACAATGCAAAATCAGTGCGATAACACATACCTTGATGCAACTCCCACTTTCACCTCAAATTCCTCAAACAACTCTGACCCAACTCTAACTCTTTTTTAGCCCCTTCATACAAACTCATCATCACTCTGACCATTGCCTCCGGTATACCTTTCTTTCTCATCGCCACTCTATCACCTTCCTTTGGGCTCTATCAAATGCCTTCTCCCAATCAACAAAACACATGTACAACTTCTTCCCCTTCGCTGTCTGTACTCTTCCTGAAGTCTCCTAAGAATAAATACTGCCATCCATCGTTCCCTCCCTGCTAAAAGCCAAACTGCATCCGTCCACCCTCACTATTCCCTAAGTCTATTTTCTAAAACCCTTTCCATTATCTTCATTCCATGTTCCAGCATACCTCACCCCCTATACGCACCACAGCTCATTGAATCCTCTTTCCCTTTGAAAATTGGGACCACCACGTCCAGTGTCCATTCATCCGGCTCCTCCTCCATCAAACACTCTCTGGCAGATCATCTATCATCACGCCAATCCTATCTCCCCTTGCACTAATCATCTCCACACTCATCCCCGAGGGTCCAGCAGCCTTACCGGTTCTCATTTCCTCCATCCCATGCCTTCACACTTCTTCCCGACTAACCTTTCACCGGCCCTTCCACTCTGTCGCTTCCACCCTCTGATCCCACTCATCTCCCTCATTCATAATTTTCTCCATATGCCTTTTCCACACTCCGCCTCTGTCCTTCTCACTAAAATTCAACCGTCCAATCTTCTCCCCTCACGCATCTGTTCCCTCCACATCTTCCCTCCCTTCTCAATCCTTTATCATCCATACACCCTATTCGACTCTCCTCCAAATCTCAATCCTTCTTACGCCTCCTCCTCATGCTCTCTGCCACCACCTTTTTCGCTCGATTTTTCATGTTTTTTTGTACTTTGCTTTGCTTTCTTCAGTAACATTTTTAAGCATTTCCTTACGCGCATCCTTCTTCTTGCAACGCCTCCTCACCTCCTCATTCCACCCATGTGTCTCCTCTATCTCTTCCTGCTTTCGTTTTCCCGCAAGTTTCGTCACATGCCTGTAACACTCTCTGTTTGAAAACACCCCACAAATCTGGTGCTCAGTGCTCACAAGCTCTCAACCCTCCCCTGAAAACTTTCTTACCTCTTCCTCCTTTAACCTCCACACATCTCCTCCTCTCCACCATCACCTTTCCACACCTTCCTCACCTTATTTTCCACATCTACAACAACCAAACTATGTTGAAGTTCTCCTGGTATTCCTTTCACATCTCTCAAAAACCTCCTCTGACCCTACCTACTAGTATAAAGTCTATCTCAGTTTTGTTTCCCCCTGAGTTGAAGTTACTTCCTCTTGTCATCCTTCATGAACCAAGTATTGGCCACGCACATTTCCTTCTCATCACAAAACTCCAGTAACATCTTCCCTTCCAAATTTCTTTCCCGATTCCAAATCCTCATGTACCCTTCAAATCCGTCAATCCGTCTCCCAACGTGTCCATTAAAACCCCCATACACAAAACTAGTTCACCCAAACTTTGAACATCCGCACTCGCTCGCCCTCCTCATCATAAAAACTTCCTTCTCCATATTCGCTCTCCCACTTTGCGGGGCATAACCACATATCACTCTCACAACCTGTTTCTCAAAAAACCATTACAATCACATCACTCTATCACTCCTCCTTCTCACCTCTACCACCTTCTCACGCAGTTCCTCCTTCACCAGAACTCCCAAACCCCCAATTCATCACAATTTCCTGCCCACCAATAGCTGTATACTTTCTTCCTTCCACCTATCGTCCTACATCCCTCTCCCTCCACTCTGACCTCCTGCAAAACACATCCACCCCCTCTTCCTAAGTTCCTCGCACACTCCAACCCTTCCTTCAATCTTCCCACGTTCCATGACCCCACCCTCACCCCAAGCCGCCTATCAGGCCTCTCGTCATAATGCAGGCCAAGCCTGCGCGGCCCAGGGTGAGGGCTTGCACCTTCCTTTTTGTGGTAGGCAGGTGCTGCCCACCCCAGCCTTCGGGCTGGCTGGTGCCCATGCTTGTCAACGTTCATGCGAGGGTTTGTGGAGCAAAGAATTTTTACGGCCGCATGCCCTTCCTGACGCCAACCTGGGACAGGTGGTGGTGGTGAACTACCTGTACAGATAGTACTGGTTTACCAGGGTACCAGTAGCAGGTCCCCGAGGAGACCCCAGGAGACCCGATCTGACTAACATAGGGTAACATAAATGAATCATACGGTCATCAGGCGATTTGGCGGTCTCCCAACGGCCATCGGACATTCTCCTACCGGTCATCGGACGATTTGGCGGTCTCCCACCGGCCATCGGACGATTTTTAAGAAATCGGCCGGTAGCCTGCCGGTGATCGGTAGAACCCTGCAGGTATAAAATAATGTGTACTGGCGGCGCACCACTGGGCTCTTCCGGGAATGTTTTTCACTGGCAACCTGGTTATATTTATGTGGTTGCCCCACTGCGGCCATTAACAATACAGCTTATTCCCCCTGCTCCATTGGTTTTCTCCTGTGCTTTTGTATGAAAATACATATGGCCTTTTAGAAAACTTTGTTCAAAAATCTATCTGCTGTATCTTGTGGAGCACGCTGAGGAGTGCCTGACATTGTGGTCACAAATAGAAAAATTGGCCTGCTCGGCGGCCGGGCGGCGAGTTTTTAGCCAATTTCGCCCGGTTACCGAGCGGCAGCCGCCCAGGCACCGCTGGTTTTTAGGGCATCGGTCTGTCGCCGCTGAAGATTTAGCGCGGAGTTAAAATTCTAGCGGCGCCTGCTCGATTTTACTCGCCGCCCAAGACACGCCCGGTGTCCGGATGGTCACCGGGCGCTCGCTGCTCGGGCACCGACCTAATCGAGCGGTTGCCGTCGAATGATTTAGGTCAAAAGTCGAAGCCGCTAAATCAAAGGCTGCTGAGCGGTCGCCACCCGGTCGCCACCCTGTTGTCGAACGGTTGCCGCTGGGAGATTGGTCGGTCACTGGGCGGATGATTGAAAATTGGTCGGCATCCAGATGGTGCCTGCTTGGCGCATGCCCGGATATCGCTAAGGCTGCGGTCACAAATAAAGCGGCGACCGCCCGATTTATAGCCTGCTGTAAAGCCCTAGCGACGCTCCCTGTCGACTTCCTGTCGGCCACCGATCGATTTAAGTCAAAACTTGTTCATGACCGCCTTGCCCTTCCCCTTGCCTTTTTCAGACGTTCCAACTTCTTCTTCCCCGTCAGTACCCTCGGTTTTTCCTGTTCACGTTTAAACTGTTGTCTTATGTGAAATGCGCAAAGCGTCGCTTTAAATTACAAGCGGTGACCGGACAGACCCCGTTTTAATAGGGCAGGAGCCGTCTAGACGCTGTCCGATTTTGAACTCATCGCCCAGAGACCGACCGATTGCCTAACAGCGACTGGGCGGCGATTGGGTGGCCCGCTCGGTAGCCTTTTATCAAGCCGCTTCGGAAAGTAGATTATTCGGCGTGGGTAATCGTCATCGATTGATATTCGCCGTTAAAACCGACAACAACAACAACAACAACAACAACAAGGAACATAATTAACATAAATCGTTCGACGGTAATTGTTTGATTAGGTCGATGCCCGGGCGGCGAGCGCCCAGTGACCGCCCGGACACCGGGCATGTTTTGGGCGGCGAGCGCCCGGTGAGCGCCCGGACACCAGGCGTGTTTTGGACGTTGAGTAAAATCGAGCAGGCGCCGCCAGAATTTTAACTGAGCGCTAAAACTTCAGCGGCGACGCGCCGATGCCCCAAAGAACAGCAGTGCCTGGGCGGCTACCGCTCGGTGACCGGGCGAAATTGGCTAAAAACTTACCGCCTGGTCGCCGAGCAGGCCAATTTTTCTATTTGTGACCATAGCCTAAGGCTACGGTCACAAATAAAAGCGGCGACCGCCCGATTTATAGCCTGTTCGGTCGCCGCTGGAATTTAGGCATGGCCCATCGATTCTTGGAGCATGTTGAGCGGGCTCTAAAGCCCTAGCGATGCTCGGGCGGCGTCCTGTCGATTTCCTGTCGGTCACCGATCGATTTAAGTCAAAACTGGGCAAAATCGAGGGAGCTTCTCCGCGCGGCGACTGGGCAGTAACCGACTGATGACTAACCGATTCCCGGACGGTCTCCCATCGGCCATCAGACGGTCTCCCACCAGTCATCGGACGATTTTTAAGAAATCGGCCGGTAGCCCTCCGGTCATCGGTAGGACCCTGCAAGTATAAATGCGTACTGGCGGCGGACCACTGGGCTCCTCCGGGAATATTTGTCACTGGAAACCTGGTTATATTTATGTGGTTGCCCCACTGCAGCCATTAACAATACAGCTTTTCCCCTCATGCTCCATGGGTTTTCTCCTGTGCTTTTGGCTTTTTAATTCAATGAAAACTGTAAAAATTACATGTGGCCTTTTAGAAAACTTTGTACAAAAATCTAGCTGTTGTATCTTGTGGAGCACGCTGAGGAGTGTCTGACATTGTGGTCACAAATAGAAAATTGGCCTGCTCGGCGGCCGGGCGGCGAGTTTTTAGCCAATTTCCCCAGGTTACCGAGCGGCAGCCGCCCAGACACCGCTGGTGTTTAGGGCATCGGTCGGTCGCAGCTGAAGTTTTAGCGCGGAGTTAAAATTCTAGCGGCGCCTGCTCGATTTTACTCGCCGCCCAAAACACGCCAGGTGCCCGGGTGGGCGCCGCCCGGGTACCGACCTAATCGAGCGGTCGCCGTCGAACGATTTAGGTCAAAAGTCGAAGCCGCTAAATCAAAGGCTGCTGAGCGGTCGCCACCCGATCGCCACCCTGTTGCCGAACGGTTGCCGCTGGGAGATCGGTCGGTCACTGGGCGGGTGAATTCAAAATTGGTCGGCATCCGGATGGTGCCTGCTCGGTGCATGCCCGGATATCGCTGAGGCTACGGTCACAATCAAATCGGCGACCGACCGATTTATAGCCTGCTGTAAAGCCCTAGTGACGCTCCCTGTCGATTTCCTGTCGGTCACTGATCAATAATGTCAAAACTTGGTCATGACCGCCTTGCCCCTCCCCTTGCCTTTTTCAGACGTCCCAACTTCGTCTTCCCCCTATGTACCCTTGGTTTTTCCTGTTCACTTTTGGCATATTGCTGAAATAACAGCTACAGGAATAAATACAGCCTACTTGAAATTTACGTTCGAAATATGGCTGTTGTCTAATGTGAAATGCGCAAAGCGTCGCTTTAGATAACAAGCGGTGGCCGGACAGACGCCGGATTAATCGAGCAGGCGCCGTCCAGCTGACGCTGACCGATTTTGAACTCGCCGCCCAGTGACCGACCGATTGCCCAACAGCGACTGGGTGGCGACCGGGCGGCGACCGCTCGGCAGCCTTTTATTAAGCATTTTCGAAAAAGTAGATTATTCGGCGTGAATAATCGGTCATCGATTGATATGCGCCATTAAAACCGACAACAACAACAACAACAACAAGTAACATATTTAACATAAATAGTTCGACAGTGATTGCTTAATTAGGTCGATGCCAAGGCGGCGAGCGCCCGGTGACCGCCCGGACACCAGGCATGTTTTGGGCGGCGAGCACCCGGTGACCGCCCAGACACCGGGCGTGTTTTGGGCGGTGAGTAAAATTGAGCAGGCGCCGCCAGAATCTTAACTGCGCGATGATAACTTCAGCGGCGACCCACCGATGCCCCCAAAACCAGCAGTGCCTGGGCGGCTACCGCTCGGTGACCGGGCGAAATTGGCTAAAAACTCGCCGCCCGGTCTCCGAGCAGGCCACTTTTTTTCTATTTGTGACCATAGCCTAGCAGGGACCTCAATGTTATTTGCGGGTCAAAGGTCACATATGTAGGTCAAAGGTCAAATGAAGTCAAATGATAGAATATACTTGCAAGATTCTTCTTTAGTTGGTATTGGCCCATTTATGACTAAATTGGATGGTAGATGCTACGTGTATAGTGACCTCAATGTTAAATTGGGATCAAGGTCACATCAGTTGGTCAAAGGTCAAATTTTAAGATACTAGGGCATGCCTTGTTTTTATTAAAAAAAAATCAACTTGTTCATTTGGTTACATTGGTGCCTAGATATCAGGCTCCAAGGACCAAAACTATATGCATAACTTACTTTTTTTTCTATGGGTACCATAGAGAGTTTGCGAGACCTCAGGTTAGCGTCGTGCCCCCCTGGGCTCTTGTTTTTTTTTTGGGGGGGGGGGAGAGAAATGTCGTCATTTAGTCATATTAACTGCAATGGGAGAAATATATACATGTATAGAAACATGTTTTACATGATCATGTCAACTAAGGTATTCATTAATAACCACAACTTAAAAATTAATACATGTCTTTTGTTTTATTGTTGGTTGAGCTGAGTTGAGTTAAAATTATTATATTGTTTTTTTTTTTTCAAACAAACATGAAATCAATGACAGGTATATATTACATTTCCCAATCATACAGTAAAGGCAGTAGCAAATTAAACGTTCAAAATAAATATATTTCATATATATCCAAGGTATTGTAACAAGACCATGACAAGAAAATAGCTCTGACGGACATATATAAACTATATTTACCAGTCGTCGTTGTGTGGTCCACATTTGCCTGGACATCTCATCTGTTAATGAATAAAAAAAATCAAGTTTAGTTTCATACTGCAACCAACTGTATAATATATGTATATATATCAATGTAATGTTTCATTCCAGATAAAAGGAATACATAAACACGAAATACGAGGCAGATACTCGGAAGAATAAATTATATTCGTATGAATTACTCTTCTGCTTCTCTTTGTTGCTGAAATTGTAAAAATCAGTAGAGTATACGGACGTGGTAAAGGATAGGCCCCGCGTGGTTGGTCGATCATGGCGTTATGTCTAAATCTCGTACTCTACCTGTGGAATTCCACACGGAACGATTCTGGACGTTTCTTTTATACAAACTATCAATCCCTCGGTCTCCTACACTGTGAGTTAGCACTCATGACGACGACACAATACCGTATTTTGAGGGTAATGACCTAGTAGATTTGTGCTTAAAAATCAATAAAAAAAAAGAAAACACCAAGAAATTTTAAAAACGTTCGCAAAAATGGTCGCAAAATGTCACATTTCCATTATACACTGATACAGTCACTACTAGGCGCAAAAAATAGGCCGCGAATGGCGGATGTCATAAATGCATGTGAAGATCGGATGTATCATGTGCAATAAAATATACGCATAGATGAGCTTCGTATTACAGGAATCGATCGTCAGTAATAAGTCAAAATGAAAAATACCGTGAACCTTAATAAAGATTGAAATAACACTCCGAGGAGTCCAGTTCGGTTTACGTAATATTGCTTTCACCAAAGGTATAATTGGGATGGTGTGAAGTGGGAAGTGGGAACATTTTTAAAAACAATAATTTGAAATTCAACTATCTTTATTTGATTAACAAGTACGCACTCACAGTTTAAGCTGAGATATGCATGTGCAAAACCTCATTAAATATCGTCTCTTAAAAATGTAAGGTGGAATATTTTGTTTCAAATTAACAGAACTAAAATCAAATTACTGCAAATCATTGAAAATATCATGCTCTTCTCTAACACTAAACTGCAACTGGGTGGTAGTAATTTATTTTTAATATGAAAATGGGGCACTGTTAGTTTATATCAAGTGGTTGGGTAATAATTATGCTTTCATTTTGACCCTAAAACCACGGAGGTACAGAGAAGGTGAAACTGAAAACTTAACATGAACGAATCAAGAATCGGGACATCTACGATACAATACATACCATGCACGGATTGCTGTGCTGTAGTATCATCGATCAATTCCCATGATATAGCATCTTGAATGTACACGTCATTTTGTTCATCGCCTTTGGTGCTCTGCTCATCGGGGTTAAAACTTTCGACGGGCATGCATGGTATGAAATATTGTGTAAAACAGGAATACAAGACGGGTTTTGTGTTTCGTGGGAAAATGTAACTTGCATTTTCAAGCTATTTTC
>JZLH01S0205761.1:0-10470 GCA_001188425.1 Eucidaris tribuloides
CTGACCTATTTACCATAGCAGCAAGCTGTGTATGATGAGAACAATCCCAGCATATGGGATCCATTAAATTCAAACAATTTTCTTAGAATGCATATCTTCTGGAAAGAGTGAATGCTATGGTGTTTTATATACCATACATCAAATTAAGCAATTTGTTGGGCAATACATTTATGAAAACAACCAGCTGTTTTTGGTCTCAACAATAAATATTCTCACTATAAACAGTCTTAAGTCATTAGTTTCAGGCATTGTAACAATCTCCCATGCATGTGCAATGAACAGTGCATTTGAAGTGCACTCATACACATTTGCTTTCTCTACACCTGCTCCTACTTGGCACTCCAGCAGCTCTGGGCAGGATATATTGTCCACAGGGGCATCCACTGTTTTAGGCAAGTCTATCTCCACACAGAAGAGGAGAACAACTGGCGGCATGACGTAGTAGCAGGTCCCCAATAGTGTCCATCTTGCAATGCTGCCCTCCTGATAATGTTGCTGTAAGGCAGCCTTGTTGGGAGGAAAAGCCGACATCTGACGTCTTTTCGTGTGAATACCAGCTTTCTAACAGAGGAGGATGGTGAAGTATTCTAGAAAAGCCTCAGGCTCCAGAGAGTTTGTCATGTGTCTAGCTCCCACACTTCCCATGCTGTCTTCTTTCCAACTTGGGCAAATAGGACATGGTGTCCCAGAGCGTGAAAACATGGGACACTGGGAATACTGATGATTTTTGTGGACCAAGTGAGACACTATCTTATGAGCTGGGACGTAGTGATAGTTCTTGGCACTTCCGAAAGCAGGCTAGAAGTGCAGACTTTCAAGCTGCTGATTTAGGTACTGCTGCACAACTTTATCACAATCTATGGTCTGATCAAAGATCTGTGAAAGCCCTGCTGACGGCAACAGCAACATGTGCCATGATCTTGGAATCTCCTTCTTCATGATGCAGGAGTAATGCTGATGTGTATGTGGGCAGGTAAACTCATAGTACACTGGCACATCATTACAACAGGAGGTTTTCTGCTGAGCACTTAAGACATCATGTATCAAATTTAAGAAGTTGAGCAATTCCTTCTCTTGTTGGCCATTCAGCGAAGGAAAAACTGTTGCGAGATCTTTGGTAGCGGACTGGACACCTCAACATGGCTAACGTTTGTCTAGGTTCCCAATGCTTACTTCTCTGTCTGTGCTCCTTTAGACGGCTGTCAAGTTTGATCGCAGAACTATATTCGCTGAGTTTTCCTTTGGGTTGGGGGGGTTGTTTTATGATGTGTGTGACAAACAACATCAGCAGCACAGTTGTCAAATATTTCAATATGAACCAATCCGTTCTCTGCCTTAAATCACATGAGGACTTGACATGTGTTCCGACACCCATGGATCCAACTTATTCCCCAGATGTAACTCTCCATAGAAAGAAAGAGTGGTGCATGGATATTCATGGCTGACGAATTTCTTTTCCTCATCTTCTTGTTGGCTCAACATACCCTCTTGCAAAAAAGGGGATTCACTTTTGAAGAATTTGGCCGCTTCTATGCTTTCTTTGACATCATGCATATCATTATTTAGATCAGGTTGTGCTGTCTTTAGCATACGACTTGTTCTAGTGAAGTTGTACTGGTAATATTGTTGGTTTGATGTTGGCGCGAGATCGCTCGCCACAACTATTTCATACTCCTTCTGATTGTATTGTGGTAGAGCCCTCAAGCTCGCTCCCATGATTTCCAAATTCCAAAGATGCATTTTCATACCAACAACCAGAGTTATGTCTCTTTAATCACCTCATCTTCTCCATTATCATTTCCATCTTTTTTAATAGGCTGATGTCATGACTGAGACCATTCTTTGTTGATCTTACATCTCTTAGTTATAGTTTGTGTATTATGTTTGCTCTCAAATTCAGTTCTCCGACAATTATCTACAAACTGAGGCTACATTCTCTGGCGTAGTATAAACCCTTTAACGATAGTCGCAATATCTAATGAAATAGTTCAATGAAGTAAAATTGGTCTGAACATCAAATTTGCATGGTTCCGCAAGAAAAATATTTGCCTATCGCTGTTTCCCATGATATGGTATAATACGATGCTCCAGAGTGGTGTGGTAGACGATTGGAAGCGCAAGATATGAAATACATTTAAATGTCGGTAAATTGGTCTGCAGGTATCTTGAATGTGGTTCATGGATAAATATGTTACTAGCACCGTTGCTAAGCTTACACGTTTGCCGTGCTCCACCTCGTAAAATTTTAGAGATTGAACTACTTTGCCAATCAGCTTTATCATGATCTGAACAGTTTTCGGCACTGATCGCCTAGACTAAAACATAATCGTGGTAATGTCTTTCTATACAATGTATTTATTTTGAGTCGTCTTCTCATTGCTACAGGTGTCAATTTCGTTCAACTTTCCAAAACAAACCTTAGCAAAATGGATCCGGCATTCCTCAAAGAACCACGAACGTACACGATTGCAACAGCACTGTTCTTCGTTACGATGTGGATCGTCAGATGGTTCCTCAGGAAACCCCAAAATTTACCACCGGGTCCACGAGCGTGGCCTCTTATCGGACATTTGCCCCTCTTTCTGAGGTATTGGATTTGCATTGGGTGGTGGTGATGGTGGTGGTGGTGATGGTGGTGGTGGTGGTGGTGGTGATGGTGGTAGTGGTGGTGGTGGTGGAGGTGATGGTGGTGGTGGTGGTGGTAGTGGTGGTGGTGGTGGTGGTGTGTGTGTGTGTGTGTGTGTGTGTGTGTGTGTGTGTGTGTGTGTGTGTGTGTGTGTGTTTGAGTGGGTGGGTGGGTGTGGGTGTGTTTCCGCTTGTGTGTGCTCTCTCACAACTACAGTGTGTCTAAAAAATAATTGTGCAAGTCAAAAGCGCCCTATTTGGTAATGAGAAAAACATTTTTGTGACGTAATACTTACATCACCATCAAGGGCATAGTCTTAGCTTTCAAATGCCGTTTTTTCTGTTCATTTGCTCGTTTTAATCCTGAGATATGTTCAGTTAACAACGAAAAGGTAAAATCACAAAGGTAAATCTAAATAAATGGCATATTTACGATAGGTGGATTACTTTCTCTGTTGCGGTTAGATCATGTTTGATATTAACATGCAATTCCCGCTCCACACTCATAATATCACATGCAAAGTCTACGGAGTGTTAATGCAATGGTCCTGAGAGGCCTATAATCGCAAAAGTTTCGATGGCCTTACTAATTCGGCCATTTCATTTCATTGTCGCCCAGGTCAAAAGTTGCACCAATTCCACTCTTGGAATCTCTATCGCTTAAGTACGGCAAGCTACTAACTCTGGACATGTTTTCTACCAAAGTGGTATTCATTAACGACTTGACGCTGATGAAAGAGGCCTTTCAGAACAACTCCATCATTGACAGACCACCATGGGTCGTGCAAGAAGTAGTTGCCGGGATAAGAAACCACGGTGGGTTGCGTTTAGTTTATTCTCAATACTAGCCCATCCCACACCCCCTTTTCAGCATTTTACTTTCACAGTTCTTTTTGCAGATCGTTTGTGAATTAAATTATAAGCCTCTCCTCTTCCTCGTCATTGTCTTGTGGTCATTTTCAAACGTGAGTGACACGACAATTTGAGAGTCTTAAGGGCTCATATCTTCCCACTTGGAGGTTATGAATGGATGATGACTACCACATTAGTTATAATGTAGGACTGGCATGAGTCATTACCGGTTTGATTTGAATTCTACAATTGGTCAAGTAATTATGGTTAAAAAACGGTGCGTGAGTGACACGACAAAATTTGGACATGGGTGTCTGACCATTATCGGTTATGGTTGGATTCGTACCAAAGTAGTTCTCCAAGAGTACCATGAGTCCTAGAACACGTGCGTAAATAGATTACCTATCTAACATATGTAGTCACAATCAATCATTCCCTCTCTGTGGCAAATGACCCCCCCCCCCTTACATGCCGTGAGTGACACGACAAAATGCAAAAATACCCACATTAACATTAATTACCCTTGTACTAAATTCACTGTGTTACAACATATAATAAATCATTTTATGTAATTTTCATGGAAAACTATCATCTAAGTTATCTAACTTCAAAAAATATTGAAGCCTATTGATTTCTTGCAAGTTTAAATTTTCACCCTCATGTCTACTTTGGTTTGAAAATGGCCTTGTATGTCTAAGGTATTGTAATATTGTAATATTGTAATATTGTAATATTGTAATATTGTAATATTGTAATATTGTAATATATCTGTAATTATGTTTCATTTGTCAAAATTGTACGGAAGATACCTAAATAAAACAATTCAAACAAACAAACAACAAGGTCACCTATAAGATCCGACTATACGACCCGACTATTTTTTTGGTCGGGTTGGTATATTTGTGGGGTTTTTCCAGACAGGTCGTAACGATCGTGCCCTGAAACGCAATTAGAATACCAGAATAACATGATTTTCAAAATGTTTGTATTCTTGGCTGTTTTCTTATATATTTTGAAGACAGTTTGGTGGACAAACAAAGCACTACATAAATTTGCTTTATTGCGTTACATTTCATTGGTTTGATTGGCTATGATTTATGAAGAAACGACGGGGGTCATCATTTCGACCCAAAATTTTGCTCCTGTAACCATGGTAATGCTGCCTTCTAGGAGAATCGGCAACCGTACACAATATGCCACATGGGGGACTAGGACCCATATATTGTGAATAAATATAAGTTTTATGAAAAAAATTATCATTTTTTCTCCAGTTTTTTCCGTGAAATAGTGTAAAGCATGTAATATTTCAATGATAAATGTATTTCCTTTCCAATAAAATCTATTTACGTGAAGATAATGCATCCCAAACATCAAAGTCATACGATTTTTGTTGAAATCGACTTTCTACATTTTTAAACAATAGACGTATACACATGATCGTTGCAGTAAATCAGCGGTGAGCAGTCAGAGGCCTATACTGAGGTTAACCCTCTAACATGGCGGTTTAAAGACGTCAATACGTAAGGTATATGTCTTTAAGTTTCGTCTGTTTTTCGTTCGCCACCAGGCCTCATCAATTCCAACGGTGAAACCTGGAAAGAACACCGTCACCTGACCCACTCCGTGTTCAGAAGTTTTGGAGTTGGAACGAAAAACTTCGAGGACACCATGAGGGCTGAATTTGAACAACTTGGAGACGCTATTGAAGCAACGAAAGGTCAACCTTTCGATCCAGACCACCTTGTAACCACAGCTGTTTCAAATATCATCTGTAGTGTGGTGTTTAGCACCCAGTACAAATATTCTGATAAGGAATTTCAAGAAGTAAGACTTACAAGGTTCCCTATCCCCCGTCATAATTTAAATATTTGTTAGTACACTACGTCTTCTTGAAATCACAGTCTTTCACTAGAGTGACGTAGAGGAGGACAACAAAAAGATTCGTTAATACTTTCAGTAATGAAGGGCAAAGATTTTTCAACTCACCGAGATATTTCGATGTTCTCGTTCTTTATCTTTTTCGACGGGGGTTTGAGCGGTGAGCTTTGAACTTCGATTTCGATTTTCCCAATTATCCATATTCACATTTGTTAGAAATGCTTCTGTTTCCTCTACTTGATAGATTTCATGTTGGTAACGATGTTTCCACACTTAACTTGAACCATAGGCATAAGAATTACATTTGGCTTCCAAGCTATTCATTAGATATTTGAACGACTGAGAATGATTCAGGTTGTCTGGCTTAATGTGCCTCATTGACTGCTTAGCTAGGAATACTCCACAGGGAGTGAAAATGGTGCATATCTTTGCACAGGTTATCCCAGTGACCAGGGTAATAATATCCAAGCGCATAGAGTCTGATCTCAATAAAGAATAGACCTATCAATATTATTATTAAAGGTTTGTAAATAGGGAACCTTTGTAAACCCTCTACCAATAATCGTTCCTACTTGGGAAAATCAGAAATCACAATATAATGCTTGGGTGTAAGATACTATTGTTACAAGTTTTGTCAAGTCACCGAGAAGTCAATCTATCTGCACAGTATAGTTTATTATCGTTAATTATGTGAATCTTCACTAGTATGGAAGTCGGGTTTCCTTGTTACCTCCTCCATCATTTCTAATCTGTTACCAACTCCAAATCGACCCTTTCCATCCTCCTTGATTCCACCAATCCACCTTTTCTTTGACCGGCCCCTCTTTACCCTTCGTTCCCTGCCTTTTCTATAGCCCATCTTAACAACTGATCTTCAAGCGTGATGGCCTAGTGGTGAGTGCGTCCGCCTCACGTCCGGAAGGTCGGGGTTTTGAGCCCCAGCTGGGTCATACCAAAGACTTTTTTAAAAATGGTATCTACTACCTTCTAACCAAGCGTTCGACATTCTAGAACAGGGAAGGGTAATTAAAACACTGTGTTATACAGGGCCTGCTGATAGAGCAGTCTCTTTGACTGAAGTGGCTACCCTGGGTGAATAAGACGTTATTATCATTATCTATCTCTCCTCTTTATATGTCCGTTGCGTCTCAATCTGATGTCTCTGACTTTTTGTCCTTATCCCTGTCACTTAAAGGCATTGTCCCAGATTAACGGAGTAGTGCGACAGGGACCCGCTGGATTCGTGGCTTTCTTGATTCCATTTGCCTGGGTATTTAGCATACCAGTCGGAGTGTTCGCCCGTGTGAGGAAATCTTGGAAGCAGTTTTATGACTACATCGATGGACATCTCAAAGGCCACAAAGCAGAATTTCGGAACGATAACATCAGAGATTTCATCGACTTTTACTTGGGTAAAATTCAAGAAGAAAAGGTACGTCAATCAGTAGACATTCGATGAAATCTCAATGTTCCATTCGGAATCCATTGCTAAGCGTCAAATACGTTAAACTTACATTTGGAAAAAAATATGGGCAATGTGGGGGGAAAATAGATATTTTCTTAACAATTTGACTGAAGTCAACGGAAGTTTCACCAAGTTTTATATTGTCTACACTACGCTTCTGCCTCACTGATCCGCTGCATGGAATGTAACCGTCCTGTGCTCAAATTAACCCAGGGGAATATACAGGCCATTGTCACTTTTTGCCCTCGAGAATATAAGCAATAATGCCATCACATAATGATTTTTTCGTACATGATTAGTAACAGTTAAATGGAAGCATTTGTAAGCTGAAATTGCATGAAAATAAAAGTATTTTTCTTTATTTAGTGATTAGTTATTTATTTATTCATTCATTTATTTATTTATTTATTTATTTATTTATTTATTTATTTATCTATCTATATATTCATTTATTTATTTTCACTACATACATGTATTTAAGTGAACTAATTCATTGAGATTTTTTTTATTTTATTCATCTATCGATGTCTTTAGTCCTTTTATTCGTTTAGCCTATAACATGCATTTACGTGTATTATTAATTTAGCTTTTATTTAATTTATCCATCTATCTATGTATTTGTTTTTATCCATCCATTTATTTATTCAGTCATTTGTATTGATACATATTTACTCTAACTGAGGCAAACATATATTTTTACAATTTTTAGGAAGGTAGTTCCTTTAGCAGCCTAAATCTTCTCGCTACAATTGGTGATCTCTTCCTAGCGGGAACGGAAACGACTTCGACGGCACTCAGATGGGCGGTGCTCTACATGATGGCGAATCCCAAGATTCAGGCTCGTGTCCAAGACGAACTCGATCGCGTAGTCGGTCGCGATCGCAATCCTCGACTCAGTGATCGTCCAAACCTTCCCTATACCGATGCAGTGTTGCACGAGGTATGTACCAGTTCGTGGGCCACTGCTCAACAAAATTTATTAATTCCAAGTTTGACCCCTAGTCGTCAGGTCGTAGCTGCTTGTGTCTTGTACAAAATGTATGCTAAGAATGTCCAAAAGACTTAAATGAAGTGTTTCTGCCATCTCCGTGGTATGGAGCCAGTACTTCTACTGCCAATCATGTTGTCTCAATTTCTGCTGCTAAAACTCATCAGCTGGCCTAAAGCTTTGTCTATACAAGTTATAAGGTCTGGAACAGTCTCCCCGCAAGTTGTTGAACAATTTCTCATACGGGGCTCAAGCCTTTTAAGAGCAGGGTGCGCAGGTGTCTTTTGGAAATTGACAATTTATATCATGAGTTGCAGTGAACGTTTTCTGAATCCTTTGTGTTTTGGTTGGCAATTGTGCATTATATGCAAATTATATACGAAAATAAATTCAACGGGAGTAATATATTTCATACAATCAATATAGATACTCCATTTAACAATAATTATATGGGTTTTTTTTGTCTGGGCTATGTAATAATGTTTCGATTATGCTTTCGATGAATGCAAATAACCTTGATAATAAACGTTCATCTCACTGCCAGTGAATCTCAACATCAACTTTTTTTTGTTTCCATATTCTAAACAAATGGATTTTTTCAGAGCAATCGATTTGAAATAATTTATTTAAACATGTGTGAGGGTCTGCCATAGCATTGAGTAATTACTTATTGTGACGATCCTTGCAATTATTCTATTTAAAAAAAGTATCACAGTATTTACAAAAGCTACAATGTAAAGTAATGCATCAATTGATCAGAGTATAATGCCAAATTAGTCAAATGATTATTGTCATAAATGTATATATCATATCACTTGTAAATAGTTTTGGAAAAAAATGAATATTCCTGTTATTTTTGTAAATCTTGAAAAATGTGATTTTGTTGTTGTTGTTGTTGCTCTGTATATTGTGAAAAAAAATTGCAGAAAACAACAAAGTGAATTGAACTGAAATGTAATATTTGTCATAGGTCTGTCTGGAAAAGTACAATATATCAGAAAAAAATCCATTTATGATCATAACACCAATGTATACATCACCTTTAAGTTCCTCAATTTATGATATCCACTATTTGCTATTCACGTACATTCCAGTGTCAGAGATTAACTCCAGTCGCGCCACTTGGTGGGCCGCATATCGTCTCCCAAGACACAAAGCTGGATGGATATGACTTGCCCAAGGGAACTCTGGTTCTTCCAAACTTATATTCATCAAGAGAGACGATCGGATTTGGAATGACGCAAAAACGTTTAATCCTGACCATTTCTTGACCGAGGATGGTAATTTCTACAAGAGGGCGGAATTCATTTCATTTGGTGTTGGTAAGCATTGCTTTCTTTATTAATTTTACCTCGTTGAGGTCAAGACAGCGAAAAAAATGCAGAGCGATTCATAGGAGTAATATTCCATCTTGCAGATACTGACCAAATTTTGTTCTTTCAAGAAATTGCAAAAACCTCTCACTTTTTGGAAATAAAATATTCTCTAACTAGATAATGTTTATCGCGTTTATTGATCTAAAGCAATAAATGATATGTATAACTGTGTCATAATGAGCATATATCTACATACACATGCATATGTATATTATACATAATATTATATATAATATATAATAAATATATTGTATGGTAGATATACAAACATAATGGAGAAAGAGGGCTGTCGATATGCTCAAGTGGAAAATTTTGTCGCTTATTCAAAAGTTCCGTCCCCCTTTGAAGAAAAAGAATATACGATGACGACCAGAGCAATTTAGATCGAAACGTCAAGTGGGCTCTTACTTTTACACAGGAAAAACGCTGTTTTAAAATATTTTATTTTAAACAACTGTTTTTCGTTGTTTAAGCCTGTCAAGACTCTTCTGTGTCCCTAAGTATAAAGTTTAGCATAACTAACGGTGGCTGTGGCGGTGAAAGTAGCCTCCTTGGCGGTGGCGAAGTCCCTCCCTCGTTGTGCGGGTGCGATAAACGAAAAGAAGTGACGACAAGGACGAATTAACCCTGGGGTTTAACGCAAAGAAAACTTCAAAAACGAAAAGGAGGCCAACAGTCGATCACGGTCGAGAGCGTCACCGGCGAGCGAGCCTTCTCCCCACAGCAGTGAAAAATAAGTCTCCCAGGTTTTCAGCCTGAACATCAGTTTTATTTGGGCGTCCAAAATAACTTTCCGCTACCAGAAATGCCTTCACCGCCACCCTAACAAAATTTGTTTACTTAAATTCCTACATAATCTCCGGACCACTCTATTCTTTCATCTTCATATGAATAATTTATTAGAGGTCCGTGACTAACGACCAATGCATGTGGGTCGGTTAGGCTCTAAATATTTAGGATAAACATATCTCTGAAAGAATTTATCACCGGGTCCAAAAGGAATTACTGTATACATTTAAATACAATTTCCCACATGGGATATTAAAACATAATCTGTATCTAATTCTCACGTGACAAAGCCTGTCACTCTAACAACATTGTCTAAAATTTTTAAACAACCATGATTGTGGAATCCGTCTTTTAAACGCTGCTCAATATTGTTAGAGTGTCCGGCTTAAACAACGAAAACAGTTGTTTGAAATGTCTTAAACAGCGTTTTTACTGTGTAAGAGCTACCAAATATCAACAGAAATTCACGTGGTGTACTCTCCGCAAACCCTTTCTAC
>JZLH01S0205761.1:24447-37361 GCA_001188425.1 Eucidaris tribuloides
TGAAAATTAATTATGAAGGTCAATTATAATATAAATTAATGACCTTTTTATGAATTTCAAGATGTCAGACAAACTCCATTGACTTTATACACAAATCACATAAATGAGCCATTTTTCGGCCATTTTGGGCATAACATTGTCTCACGAAAAGTCATGTGGCGTCGCGATACTGTACCCGTTTGTCTCGAATTTGGTCTCAAAAGTTGCGCAAGACTTCAGAGAAAAAAGTCATGGAATTGCGTGGTATTACCATTGTGCGTTTCAAAAAAAAATGCGCGAAACGTCGAAGGGGGGGCATCATGGCCCCCCAGTCCGTTTAGGGTTAAAGTAGGGACTTGAGATGCTAACCATTACAAATCCACGCCAGAGTTCGGCAATAGTACGCTTCACATTTACCTACGACCAAGTGCCAAGTTGAATTGGAGGATCGTCATATGCTGCAGTACACTCGGCAAAGACATTCAAGTGCGTTAAACGCTATATCTTGAACTAGATAAAACGTGGTAGAATCGGTATTATCCTCAAGGGGAGATTTCCGGAAATGATGCTCCCCAAGATACTGTAATGGGCATATGAATGAATGAAAATGTGGCGATGAATATAACTTCCTGCTAGGGTAGTTCTGTTTCCGGTAAATAATAGATATGGGTAGTTAATCAATATTTTGACCTCCAAAGTACATTACACCAAAATTTGAGATACGTCGCTGTAAGATCGTGATGTAGTTTTTCTTGTCATAGTTGACATGTGGTAGTCATAAAGTGTATGTGAGATATCGAAGTATGTATGAAATAAAAGGAGGATACTGCAATTGCGGCATTATTTTTCAGTCTTGTACTCAACCAGGGGTAATTGCGAGATATTACTGTACTTTACAAAACCGGGCATCATTTATCTTTAGTATACAGTTTTCTTTCAAGTACATTTAGATAATTCAACTTAATGGCAAGTACGTAACATTGTTTATCACACTTAAGTTATCAAATACTCATTAGACTATTGACCTCGTTAAAATTTATTGCAATTGTTCAATTCCTTATCCACCACCACCTTCTTCTTCTTCTTCTTCAAGTTCAAGTTCAATCTTTATTCAGCAATCTTAAAAAGATATACAATTGAAACAAAACATACACTACAAGCAATATGTAACAAATAAAACAAAACAGATTGGTATTTAAGAATTGCACGGGAACCCAAGAAGCTGCGGGGCCTGTAAAAAAGGTCACCGAAAAGAAGTGTTCTTCTTACTTCTTCTGTCTTCTTTCTGTCTCTCTTCTTCTTCTTCTTCTCTCTTCTTCTCTTCTTTCTGTCTTCTTTCTTCTTCTTCTCTTTCTTCTTCTACTTCTTCTCTCTTCTTCCTTCCTCCCTTCGTTTTTTTCTTCTTCTTCTTCTTACTTCTTCTTCTTCTTCTTTTCTCCTTGTTTAGATTTTACAGTCGAAAACTGTGTTATGTGAGCAGTTAGTGTGCTTTGCGGATGCATCCAATCATTTTCAACTTTGATTTTTAAATACATTTTGAATTTGAGCTTGTGATTTGAATTTTGTTTTTTGTCTCGAATGACGGTGTTATATTTTCTGCACAATAAAGTTTTGTTGTAAGGGCCCTGTCACATATTAGCGTTTAGAACCAACGTGTGCCTAACGTGTTTGAAAATTTTGCATACGTTGTCAGTCGTTATTAGTAATACGTTTGACACGCGTTGTATTTGTCAGATGTGCGCCCAAGGGTCGTCGGCCACGCCGGTGCCGATTTCTTATTTCGGACATGTTCAAAATTTTGGGCTTGTGGTAACGTGCTTACCAGTGCGCTATGTATTCGTGGAGTATTCGCTGTTTGAACGTTCCATACGTACGTTGTTCGTTTCTTAATCGTCCACAGTTCGTTCAAAACACGTCCATCCCATCCGATGCCATAACGAATGCTCAACGCACACATAGCGTCAAAGGATAAAGGAACTGTCACACATCAGCGTGTAGAGTCAACGTGCGTCTAACGTGTTCGGAAATTTGGATGCACGTTCGCGTACGTTGTCAGTCGTTGGTAATACGGTAGACATACGCTGTATTAGCTGTTCGTCCAAAGGACGCCGGGGTTCGTTGAAGAACGCTGCTGCCCGACGTTTGATTTTGGACGTGTTCAAAATTTTGAACGTGCGACAACGTGCTGACCAACTTCCATCGACTTTCGCCGGGCGCCCGTCTGACGTTCTTGCCGCTATTCTACCGTCAGAGTAACGTGTGCGTACAGTATAGCTAACGCACAGTGATAGTTTTTCTTTTCTTTGACGCCACAGTCTCCTAGAGTAGCTCCTTCATCATTTCACGCTGCACACGCGCTATCACTCGTAACATGGGACGCTAGATATGCGATTACCATTCGTTCATCGTGCATTAGTCATTAGTTTTCACACCTTTTTTACCTGGAACTTGAGCGTGCTTGAGCGTGCTTGAGCGTGTTTGGACTTAGCCAAAATTTCGCGACGAAAAACATATACGCTGGGCACACGTTGACTCTAAACGCTAATATGTGACAGGGCCCTTAGTCACTGTGATGACGATGGGTGCTCGTAAAGATAGATAAATAAGGCAACGCTTGATGGACATGATAGTTCGTAGTCAGCAGATGTCACAAATGACCCCCACAATACCATGGATAGCTCTTATAGAGAGGCATCGGAGAGCAACCAATGATAGCCTGCATTATTTGCTTTTGCTTACATTATGTTGTGAGCAATACCTTCACCTGCACAATCCTGAAGATACATCTCTTCCATGCATGTAAGCTTCATCACATTACTTTTCGCATGGAGATATCTAGTTTGTCAAAAGTCTTATAACACAAGCTTCGTGCAAATGTCCGTCCTTCTGCCCATGCGCAAACTGTAGTTACGAAATGGCTTTTTATGGCCACGGAGTTTTCAGAAGGGGTCCGTTTGATAAGCTGCCGGCGACAACAACGTGATCTGTTCTTGGGCTGTAAAACGAAAGGAAAACACAGGTGAAAACGATGATTAGAAAACTCTCGGAGCAGTTGTTTTTCTTTCATCCACTTGTCTTGATATCGTTTGTATACCTTGCTAATTCCACCTATTTTTCGACTGAGTAACCATCAGGTGCATATGATATCTTTGCAAACAAACTCTTGTAAATTGCTTGTAAAACGGAATATACATAGCTTCGATCGAGGTTATACAAAGTCACTTAAGTGTGAAAAGTATATGATAGTATTTGTCCTTAACATGGAAATATATTTACTCGTACTTATGAAAGCCGTTTGCAAGGTTCCTCGACAAACGCAATGTACGTCGTTACCAAACTGGATTTACGTAATTTTTTAAAAGGTTAATCGTACACCCTCAAGGGAAAAAACTTCCAAAACTTTACACGGTATTTCAAATGTTCATGGCAGTTTTCCAGGAGGGGTTGACAAAATAGAATCTAAAGTTTAACCGGTTTGAGACGATGTAATTTTGGCATAAGACGCAATCTCCGTAGAGCGCGACTCGAGACATCTCGCAATTAGTCTCCAACGGGTTAAATGGTGTTTTTGTGCTCTCTGTGTCTTACTTGAATTCGTTGTTAACGTGTATGTCTAATAACATCTATAACTATTTTATTTCAAATATTTTCTTTGTATAAGGATATTAAAAATAAACGTTTTCGTAAACTAATTTGAATGGGTCGTTATTGATCCATGATTAGAATATTTGGCTTAGAGTCATTCGGGATTTTGCCTCAACGTTTAAATTGCTCCACTTTGCTAAAATAATTTGCCTTAACAAGTCAACTTTCTCCTTAATGGTGTACTTCATACGTTACCCGATTCCATATCCAACGGATACATTCCGGTTAAACTCACTGTTTGATTCACAATTTAATTTTTGATATTTGTCACGTTGAAACTTTCAGCTCAAAGGCAGAAGCAGTCATTTGCAAGACGAGTCACAACAGCACGAATTCTTCTCAAATTTTGTCTAAACTTATAATATGGTTACATTAACATGCGTGAGAAAAATCATACAAATTGGCTACTTGTATTTAAAAAAAAATAGGAAAAAATGAAACTGTAATCTTATGTTACACTTCGATCAATGGCAATTCAACCATCATCGCACTTTATTTGAATTAAACGGGCTCCCCTTAAGGAAGGCACTTTAAGAAAAATGTTAAACTGTTTCTCTCATAAATGGCATACTCATGGCAAAAGGCGATGGGCGAGCAACGTTTTTGTTACAACTTGTCTGTTAAACTTACATCGGATCTATTCCTTCCTGACTCTTAATGCTGTGGGTTTGCAAATAAGGGCCTTTACCTTTAAAGGCAAGGTTCACCCTGACATCAAGTTGGTTTTAATAAAAGCAGAACAATGAGAGAAACATAATAATGACAGTTTGACGAAAATCCATCAAAGAATAACAGAGTTATGAGGTTTCAAAGTTTTAAATTTGTGACGTCACCTGCGAGCAGCTCCCCGTATGTCTTGTAAGATAAATTCCATAAATTGCTATTTTTCAATGGTTTATGATAATTGAATGGGGATTTTTGCCATAGAAGCATGTATGAAATAATGTTCGACTAATATATTAATGTAGCAGTAAAAATCATTTTCAAATTTTGAGAAAACGACACTTCTAGGAATTATATATCAACATGAACATATGGATGGCTGCTCCTTTGTGACGTCAGCAATTAAAAGTTAAACTTGCCATAACTCTGTTATCTTTGATGGATTTTTCGTCAAACCTAGGTTAATATGTTTCTCTCTTGTTTAGCTAAAAAGCAATTGAATGTCAGGTGCCCTGGCCTTTAAGAAATTGCCCGTTTGTCAAAATGCTAACAATACCAATCACCAATGAGACTGTACATACAGCATAATGTGCTCTGTTTTCAAACGTGATCATAGATTAACGTGGCAATTTCCATGCTAATTTGAAGTGATTATGTATACCTACTTTTTTTATCACTGTTTAAATCTTAGTGTGGGTAAACACTTCAGAGGAATCTTCTACTGCATTACCTCTTTTTTTTAAAGGCCTTATTGAACTTTCATGTCGTTGTCCATTACTGCACTGTCCTTTCTCATCCCTTGCAAGAACCTGTGAAAACGCAAAGAATTAAGATAAATGAAATCACAATATATTATAGTCCCGTATGCCGTGCGGTATTGTTTATTTTTTCTTATATTGATCGAGAAAAAGTCTGGGATCCGCCGAAGTTTCAAGTTACATTTCTTCTACATAGACTCATTTTCCTCGGTTGACTTGCGCCTGCACATGCATTACAATAACAGATAGCTCTATGTCTTATTACAATGACTGAGGCAATTAACCCGTATACGACGTGCGCATGACCTAGATTCAATTAAACAACATACATGCACAAACAAGCAAGCACCACACAGCACATTCATAGTAGCACTCACACACACACCACACACACAACACACATCAACGACCACACAACACACACACACACAACACACCACACACACATACATTACACATTATACACTAGTGACGTACATCAACCTTAAAAAAAAGTAACCTCAAATGGCTTCTCATGCGACTTGCGAAGCAAATTATAGAGTAGCAAGCGAATTCTCCTTACTGACAAAAAACTAACTCCAGAAGGCTATATCATGTTTGTCATCACATCTCACGGTGAAATTAAAGGACGAACATTAGAAGGATAGAAAAAAATCCTTTTAGCAACCCATTGATTTGTGAGTGGTTATACGCTCTGGGATCTTATTCCGGTTTGTCATGCGAGAGTCTGGACAAATCGCTTAAATTGTGAAAATATGGACATTTGGGGTTGGGGATGGGAAGAATAGAACATAATATCAATGATAATCGAACCATGGGGATCTACCTCTACGGTTGAACCACGGAGTTAGCTGCATGGACATACATACGTGCACATAGAATATAGGCCTAGTACTGAACATACACGCGCAAAACACATTCATAATTCAACTAATCAATCAATCAGATCACTAAATAATTTTAAAAAAAACACGGCTTATGTTAATTCCCAAGACTGTACAGCAAACCAAAGTGTCCTAATTTCCCACGTGAGTATGCGCGTCTTCAGGTAAATGAGCATTGGTAGAACTACAGGGATACTGCATTTATTAACCTATTGCTAATCGTCGTTAGTAATCATTTGCAATGTTTTGGAAAACTTCAAAATACTACAAAGTTTTTAATTTCATGTGCAGCAGAAAGGGAGTTAAAAAGTCACTACGAGCATGGAAAACCATGAACGTTAGACGAACATAACATGAATCTGTGACGGCTCTTCAACTCAGAACTCTTCACTTCTCAAAACCTTTGAAACTGAATCCCGGAAAGCGCTCGACGAGGCATATTGGAGTACACACCAAGTACGTTCTTCATACATCTTCAATAATCCATAGTAATTATTTACGCCAGACCGCGAACACAGTGAAATAAAAGTCTTATGAAATTGCTTGGTGGCCCAACACAACATGACCTAAAGGCAGCACTTGGAGACTTTAATGAGATTTTTCAAATTCGAGATTCTATGTAGGTGAATGAAACTGATCAGCGTTCTACAAGGGAGCATATTTCTGTTAAAACATGCCAACACGCTGTGAGGACCTTACCATCAAAGCTAGACTATTGCAAGTCACTCTTCTCAGTACTGTCAAGGGAGCATATGGGCAAAAATTAGAAACAGTCCAAAAATCATTTCTGCTAGACTCATATTTTGCCTCAGCGGCAGAACACATACAACTTTACTGTGAAAGACTTCCATCGGCTTCTTCAAAAAACAAATTTGTTTCAAAATGTGTTTTACGTTTACTCAATTAAAGCATCATTCTGCTCTTACCTTTCTCCAGAATTTGATCTCTGTTTACATACCCATGTACAGATAATAGCCGGATAACCAATATACAAACTGTATATCAATTGGTGACAAATATTTTAGTGTTTCAGCTGCCAACTTTTGGAACAATCTTCTATACATAATTACGGAATGCCTAACTCTTGATGTCTTCAAGAAGAATAAAAAATCTTATCTATTTTCTCAATATTTTTTTGTTTTTGTTTTTATTTTAGTTGATGTAAGCGCTATACTGTTTGTGTATCGCGCTCATAAATACTCATTATGGCATACTGAGTGCGTCATGACTCGGTTTATTTATGGTGGCATTCATGCCCCCGCGTATGCAATCAAAAAATGGAATAGAATAAAAAGTCTGTCTTGATAATGACTGTGGTATGTGTGTTTGTCCCTAAAATATGATGTTCATATCGTCACCGTAGTTTCTAAATCATTACCATATCAATATTATCCCATGTTTTTCCTAGAATTATATTTTTACCAATTATAGTGGAATAGGCAAATGTTACTTTTCTATACCATCGTTAAATTTGACGAATCTAAACTATAGAAGGAATTTGCCGGCTGAGTACACAAGAATACAAATACATTTTGTGAAAGTAATAGAGCAATTAATCAATTAGACAATGCAATATATTTCACACATGCTTTCTATCAGTAGAGAAAAATATTTTTCTTGTCGTGCATACAATGCATTCAAACATAATGTCACAGACAGAATTAAGCCAAAAAAGTATTTTCTTTCTCTAGGCTAACATTCAGAAAGAAATAATCCTTCCCACGCAAACCCTCATCAGTGATGTCTTTGATCGGCTTGCCCTTTGAGGTTTTTCTTTTCATTCAAGTGGCAGTCGAAGCCTCTGGATTCGGCAACAGGTATAGGGAACCACGTTCTGTCCCCCGAGTACCCATCACAAATTCTGTCAATTTACTAAGATGTTGAACCTCTGATATTTACAATTCTTAGATATTTTTTTAACTTCGAGGAGAGCCCCTCCCCACCCCCCCCAAAAAAAAGATAACCCGTACATCTATATTTATTGTAATATTAACAGTTACGCAAAAGCGAATAATGTCAGGGTTAAAAACGAAGGCTAGGGTTTTAGCATTTGATAGAATTCATTTTGCACCTATACCATCCAGTATTTCATAAAGCCCATGAGCTCAATAAAGGCCCCTAAATTCGGAAAGGTCTGGCTATGCCCCCAAATGTTCCGTATGCATCAGAGAACATGACAAGGAATGGTTGACATAAGGCCCAGTGACTGCCCCTGTCACGACGGATGCACACATCACTGCCGCTCGGATTGAATATCGTATATCGAGTGCCTCCTCGGTTTAGATCGATAGCTAACAGCCGTCAAGGGCAGGAAACACATTCTTCAACAGTTTCGACGTAGTAGCGAAGATTACCATCGACGCATCCTCCAAATATAACATAGAAAGTGAGGCAGACAGACACACACACACACACACACACACACACACACACACACACACACACACACACACACACACACACACACACACACACACACACACACACACACACACACACACACACACACACACACACACACACACACACACACACACACACACACACACACACACACACACACACACACACACACACACACACACACACACACACACACACACACACACACACGGCACCAAAATCAAACCAAAATCAAAAGTATGTTAACACTTCCTTTAGATTATAAGTAACGTGTTACAGAACCAGGAAAACACTTTCCAATCATCCGACATTATTTCACAAGAGTCATTATTGTGCATAGATTTGTTTTAAGCTTTGTTTTATACGGTAGCCGATTCAGTAACAAGTAGTACTTTTCTATATATGAGGGTCCTGCGATTATTATTGTTATTACCAAAGTTTCCACCCGGTCCCTATTTCACTCCTGTAGGTTTGGAGCATCAATGTAGATAAATCGCCTCAAAGAAGGGCGGACGTACGCATGGCGGGAATCGAGACTAGTCTCTCACGCGTAAAAGGCAGAAAACAAACCACAGCGCCGAAACACCCAGGAATGACGCATTTACTGGTACATTACCTAATCGTCTCCAAAATAATAATAAAAAAAAATATGAGGACAATAATTACCTCTGGTTCTGTGAGCAGGATGGACTGTGGTATATACACCGGTGGTCTGTTGCAGCACATGCCACCGCAACAAGCGAAGACCGACCCTGTGATAGCAATCACAACGTGACAAAAGAAGACGGCGGATATGAGACCATTGATGGTGATTGATGTCTTCTGCAAAATCAAAAGACAGTGATAGATTGCATGAGTAATGTATTGAGTGTAAGTTGTAGTGTCTGTTTTAGCAGCAGCGGTAGTAGGAGTAATAATAGATATACATGTAGTAGAAGCAGCAGTTGTTAGTTATAAGAGTAGTAGGCCTAGTGTGACGATAAGGGGAAGGAGTGAGAAAACTTGCGGTATGATGACCTAAGTCAAAAGAGAAAACAATGTGAGCAGCAGTGGAGGTAGTAGTAGTATAAGTAGTAGTAGTAGTAGTAGTAGTAGTAGTAGTAGTAGTAGTAGTAGTAGTAGTATAGTAGTAGTAGTATAGTAGTAGTAGTAGTAGTAGTAGTAGTAGTAGTAGTAGTAGTAGTAGTAGTAGTAGTAGTAGTAGTAGTAGTAGTATAGTAGTAGTAGTAGTAGTAGTAGTAGTAGTAGTAGTAGTAGTAGTAGTAGTAGTAATAGTAGCAGCAGCAGTAGCAAAAGTGGTAATAGTTGCAGATGGGTACCTGGTAGGATGGGAATGTTTATGTTTGGTGATTACCATGTTCGTGCCTGTGAAATGGCGACTGGCTGGAATACTCCCCAGGGAGTGGAGAGTGAGTACTAGACATGGAATTGTATTAGAACGGGGTAATGATAATGTGTAAGCGCGCTATATATGATACTGTGGTGAACAACGCACTATCATAAGAACACATTAGTAGTAGTAGTAGAAGTAGTAGTAGTAGTACCAGCAGCAGCAGTAGTAGTAGTAGTAGTAGTAGTAGTAGTAGTAGTAGTAGTAGTAGTAGTAGTAGTAGTAGTAGTAGTAGTAGTAGTAGTAGCAATAGCAGTAGTAGTAGAAGTAGTAGTAGAAGTAGTAGCAGTAGTAGTATAGTAGTAATAGTAGTAGTAGTAGTAGCAGTAGTAGTAGCAGTAGTAGTAGCAGTAGTAGTAGTAGTAGCAGCAATAGCAGTAGTAATAGTAGTAGTAGTAGTAGTAGTAGTAGTAGTAGTAGTAGTAGTAGTAATAGCAGTGGTAGTATAGCAGTAATAGTAGTAGTAGTAGTAGCAGCAGTATCAGTAGTAGTAGTAGTAGTAGTAGCAGCAGTAGCAAAAGTGGTAATAGTAGTAGTAGCAGTAGAAGTAGTAGTAGTAGTAGTAGCAGCAGCAATAGGAGTAGTAGTAGTAGTAATAATAATAATAATAATAGTGAATTATTGTATAGCGCACATTCCACCAATAAAAGATGCTCATGGCGCATTAGAAACAACAACGTTTATACAAAGAAATGCAACGAAAACACAAACATAAATGCAATTTACGGATAAGTGTGTTGTGAAAAATTAAAAGGTATTATACTAGATTAAAGAGGTAAGTTTTCAGGTTTGATCTAAATACTTGCACAGATTTTGCTTGACGTAGTGGGATAGGGAGATTATTCCAGAGTGTAGGGCCTGTGCGTGAGAAAGAACGCCCCCCCCCCCCATTCCGTTTGACTCGAGGTACCTGTAGAATTTGTGAGTTTGAGGATCGGAGAGTTCGTGGAGGGGTGTAGATATTTAGGGTGTGTTGTTGGTAAACAGGGGCAGATGAGTGTAATGTATGATACAAAAGGAGGAGAATCTTAAATATTATGCCTTTATCAACAGGGAGCCAGTGAAGAGAGCGAAGGATTGGGGTAATGTGGGTGGTTTTCTTGGTGTAGGTGAGTAATCTGGCAGCACAATTTTGTAGACGTTGTATTCTTGAAATGTCTCTCTGTGGGAGGTTACAAAAAAGTGAGTTACAAAAATCACGACGGGAGGATATGAGGGCATGAATCAATTGTTCAGCAGCAAATTTAGTGAAGAACTTTCGAATTGAACCGAAGTTTCGCAACTGGAATCTGACAGATTGGCACAAGTGCGTTACATGGTTTCTTAAATACAGATTGGAATCAACTATTACACCGAGATTACGAACAGATTTTGAGGACTTTACACTACTATTACCAATTCTAATTTCACAATTATCAGGCTTGACCTTAGACAACATTTGTGAGGAACCAATCATTACAAATTCAGATTTACTGTCATTTAGTTTGAGACCATTACAATCCATCCATAATTTAACATCATCGATACATGATTCTAGCTTTTTAATAGCCTTTGAAAGTTCGTTCCTGGTTGGTGGAAAAGATATGTACATTTGGATATCATCTGCATAACAGTGATACCGAATATTGTGCTTACGAAAAATGTTCTTTATTGGGGAAAGATACAACGAGAACAAAAGAGGTCCTCCAACAGACCCCTGTGGGACACCACACGTAAGTGGAGTAGGGTCAGAGTTACTGTCATTGACCCTAACACATTGCAATCGTCCAGAAAGATATGATTTAAACCAATCTAATGCAAGTCCAGATAGTAGTAGTAGTAGCAGTAGTAGTAGTAGTAGTAGCAGTAGTAGTATAGTAGTAATAGTAGTAGCAGTAGTAGTATAGTAGTAATAGTAGTAGTAGTAGTAATAGTAGTAGCAGTAGTAGTATAGTAGTAATAGTAGTAGTAGTAGTAGTAGTAGTAGCAGTAGGAGTAGCAGTAATAGTAGTAGTAGTAGTAGTAGTAGTAGTAGCAGTAGTAGTAGTAGTAGTAGTAGTCGTAGTAGTAGTAGTAGCAGTAGTAGCAGTAGTTGTACTAGTAATAGTAATAGTAGTAGTATAGTAGTAATAGTTGTAGTAATTGTACTTTTTAGTGGCGCCGGCGATAGTTGCAGAGGTGGTATAGGGCTAGTGAATAGAGGCTCATTTTGTTTTGTTGATGCCACTGTTGTTGTTATCGTGCATACTTCGTGAAATATGAGAGAAAGAGAATTGCAATACGTATATGCTCTTGACAAACTAAAATGTCAAGTGCATAAAACGCCAAACAAATGGAAAACACTCTGCAAACAACCAAATGCACACGCTCGTGCACGTCCGTACTTACAGCATGACAGATGGCGAGAAATGGGTCACTGTCAATCGATATCGAGTGTGACGTCATCAAATATGATATTGTGTCATATACCCTAGTTCCTTGGATCATACAGCCACTGATTGTGTCTCACAATTTACAATTTACATTCTCATTTCATATTCAAAACAAAATGTGAAAACAACCCATAACACTTTATTAAAACTATAACATAGTCATAACTATAACATTAAACACAATTCACTCTCGATACAAATGCATGCTGCAGTGGTGCTGATAACAATGCATTTTGCGGCTTTTCACTTTTGACTTGGACCCTTATTTAAATGTCGTGCACATTCCATGGATCCACAATCATGGTAAATAAGGTATCATCGTAAAGGAAAATAGAAAGGCTTTTCAATTATACCAATAGCTAGAATTATAATATCATACCAACAGAGATATCAATGCTCAAAGTTGAGTTGCTGAACTTTTTTGGAGGGGTTTATTACGAAAATGGCCTATAGGAATATGTACCTTAAAAGTTGGAAATAATGCACCTTAAACAAAATTTAAATCAAGTGAAAATAAGCTTCTTCACAGTCGGCGTGATAGCCTAGTGGCTATAGCGTCCGCCTCACGTCTGGAAGGTCGCGGGTTCGACCCAAGACAGGGTCGTACCAAAGACTTTTAGTTTTTATAGTGCAATCCTGCACCTCTTAGGTGAAAATTTGCACTTTTTAGAAAGGTGCAACTTTGCACCTTCTTATGGAAGGAGCAAAGGTGTACCTTTAAAGAAGCTTGCAGCATACACGTACACAGGGGGTGTTTGAGGTGTTCAACCCCCCCCCCCTT
>JZLH01S0205762.1:0-13378 GCA_001188425.1 Eucidaris tribuloides
CATTTGCAACTGAACCATTGCTCCAGTTGTATGTTGTAATGATAGCCTTGGTTTCCTACATGTACACTGGATGTAAGTTGCTTTCTCCCACTAATTTTGAATTTGGTAGAGTCTAACCACAGCACGGATTGTTTGACGATTGTCCACCTGCACTAGTGTGCAGGAAAAAATTAAAATTTTCTTTTCGGGGGCTACTTTTCCCGTTTCAGAGCTTTCCAGATACTCTTTTGTATTGAACCTTATGGCAATTTAAGGGGGCTCTTTTATACATTTTGGGGTCTCTTTTACTATTTCGGGGGCGAAATCGCCCCGCATCTACATGTAATTTTCTTCCCTGCTGGTGTGGATTTTTGACCTTGTAAGCGTCGATGCAGCAGTAGTGTTGCAGGACTGTCAAGCTGTTTAGAGAGTCGCACTAGTGCGCACCACTGCAATAAGTGCGCGACTTGACGACTGATTAGTCGGAACTTATCGTGTTCGAACCGCAGGGGGGGTCTGTAGGTGGGTGTTTATAATTGGTTGGTGGTGGGGGTGTGGCATGGGGTCGGGCAGTGTAGGAGGATTCGGGCAGTGGGGAAGGTGGGCAACGTAGTAGAGTAGGGCAACACGCAATTACGTGTAGTGCTGATAGCATTGCACGGGATTATGAGGCTGATCCAAATACGAGTTTTGCAGGTTCTGGTTTGATTTTGGCGATCAAAGAGAGATGTCGGATTCATATTCGTGGCACAAAAGTGGTAGATTAAAGGTGATTGGTAGCTGCTGTTTCAATTTTTATTACGTGCGTTTGAGTGTCGTTTTTGGATACAATTGACGATGTCATAAAAAAGTCGACTATGGCGTTACCGATAGTGCCGTGGAAGTCCGAGACTTGATCTTAACATAGTCGGGGCGACTAGCGATTATTTCGCGACGCTGTAGTCGTTCACGACTAATCAGGAGGAGGCGGTATTAGAGTTTTCACATGATACACGATTTGGGTTTGGCAGTCAGACTAAATTGAACAGGTCATGTAAAATTCAAATTCAGTGAGCGAGACGTGTGACGTTACATGTACATGATGCATTTAAAAAAAAAAATTATCAGGGTTTGTTTTCATAAATTCTGTCTTTTTAGCCTCAAAGCTTTTGTGGGATGTGATGATTAATATGTTAACCCTTATATTGTACATGATTTTAGCTTATTTACCCATTAAGTTCATTTTGAGGTGTGCAAATCATGAACACAATTTTTAACAAAGTATTAATTGGTGTACATTGTAAAGTAGTCGCTGTTTCTTTATTTGTTGAATGATTAGGGTTGATTCATAATTTACTATAGAAATATGAAACATTTTCTCATTGCAATGTTATAGTTACACGAACAACTTCCCACAAAGACTGTTTTCCACCCCCCTGGTCTAACAGTCCCACATGGTCCGTCTTTCAGGTCGGTTGACAACCCTCACCCGCGTTTGTTGTACATAGTTTACATTTCCCATTGTAGGTAACAAGCCCTCCTAGGTTACCACAACCATTGATATCCAGATGAGCGGTCTATTGTGTGCCACCAGGAACAATGACGCGCCCCTCTATTTAGTCCTTGCTCCCACTCTGTGATAATCAATACGGGATTCGGTTCTATTCATTGTGCGCACCTTCAGGAGAACTTCTCGCGTGTTGACTGACTGGTGTTATTGGGGGAGGTGGGGGGTTGTTTTGAAAGGTAATGTGGCCTTACTTATTATGTGGGTCAATATAATGTCATGACAGGCTCTTACAAATGAGCGTTTCGAAGGCAAAAGTTAAATCAAGGCAGTGCAGTGGTATTCTCTTGCACATTCTGCTTTATAACACAATAACTTGTAATGTATCACGTTCATGTCACTGTTGTAATGCTTAACTCTTCATGTGCCAAAGTCACAGATCTGCACCACATAATGCACACAAAGTCCATACCGGTTTAAATCCTCTGGCATGTTAAAGAGTTAAAACATTCATCTGCTGATTCTCTACTCTGTTTTTCATTTTTTGTTTGAAATTTGTTTTTCTAAGAGTTCCAGAAAACTTTTCCTTGACCCTTCTGTACACCGATCTTCAAAATCATTAAATGTTAACAAAATTGTTGGAAACTTACATTACAGCACACCATTGTTGTTTATGCGGAATGTTGCTTTATGATAACTAAACTTTTTTTGGGGGGGGGGAGGGTGGGGGAGGGAAGGTGTTGTAGTGTCAAAGGCAGTAAAGAGTTATAAAATACACACAATTACAATAACTGTAGTGTACAGGATATAGAGAAGCCTGATATTTTGATGGTAAAGGACCCTCGTCTTTGATAAGATCCTGCTAGGATTGAAACGTCATGCCTTCTCAAATTACAGAGTTACATGTAGGTTACTTTGAAAGATAAGTAGTTTGAAATCATAATTATCATAATTGATCATAATCCCTGTTCAAATAAGTGTACATGCACATGCACGCACACACACACACACACACACACACACACACACACACCCATACACACACACACACTAGAAATAAACGACAAAACAAATTTTGTTACGATAAACCCTCTGCGATCAAAATAGCCTCCACTAAATTTTTGACAAGTAAAACTGATAACACCCAATTTTATACTGCTGTATAATATTGAGATGATGCATGGTAGGTGGAGTCAGACAGCTACACTTCAATACTATCGAAAATGGAAATTGGGTACATGTGTAAAATTTACGGAATGCAAAGGAGAGTACAGTAGTACTTTTCTCACCTTAAGGACTCGGAGAGCGGAGTGAGTGTGCCGTCTCCCCGATCCACGACCCGGAAGAAATTGAGTTGATCCCCTTCCCTGAAGACGAGTAAGGTCACCTGACGATTTCCCGGTAGCTTCTCCCAAATTTCGTCCTTGTTGGCCTCCATGTATTCGGCCATCTCACGAATGGCTGGATCTTCCATAGGAACTGGGAACAAAGTTAAAGAGAAATATCCACATCTTTCACTGAGCTGAAGATATTGCAAACATGATATTGGGGAATTCCAGGCTCACAAAACGTTGGACGAATACTGATTGAGTTATTCTTACATTCATTACCAAACGGCAACAGTGTATTGTTCTCTGGGCAATCATAATGCTCCATTTGTTATAATAAAAACACTGCATTTATAAAGTGCGTAATAAATAAGTTATTTTTCTACACGCTTCTTTACCAGAAACTGACGCTACTTTTAAAGTTTAATCAATTTCTCTGAAAAACATACAAAAACTAAACATTTTCTTCATCTCTGTACTTGTACATGACTTCCCATTTGAAAATTTAATGATATTCTGTAAATAAACAAATGCAAGGTTGCTCACAGCATTGTCAATTTTGTTATCTTTAGAATTTTTGAAAATTCATATTTTTCAGTCTTATTTGTCTGATTTTTCTCACAAACTTTCACTTACATGTTTCCCCAACTTGTCTGCTTCTAGTCAAAGTAATTTGCTATGAGCCTGAATTTCCCCTTTAAAAACAGGACAAAAATACTGTGATAATCATATAAGTTGTAAAGTGCATTGATCATTTGTGAAATTGGAAATGTGCTATATAAGAATCAATTGTATATGTATGTATGTATGTATGTATGTATGTATGTATGTATGTATGTATGTATGTTCCTTTGATAATTTCTGTATGTATCGTTGGGTTTTTTTTTGGGGGGGGGTTGAGTGGTGGGGGTGGGGGTGGGGGTGGGGGCAGGGGCTTCAATAATGTAATGTTGACATGCAGTCAATAGGAATACAAGAAGACATGGCCATTGTTCAATTCAATTCCTGATCCTTGGTTCAAGAATGTAACCTGTGTTTTGCACCTACATCCTGTAAGCCGTCATTTGTGGTGATGTACGTAAATATTCATATAGTGTACGATTACATGCTTTACATGGTTTTTCACTAAACTATGGTGTACAAGGTTATTACATGTAGGTACATGGACGTGTAAGATAGGACGAAAAACGGCCGAGCCTCATTCGATACAAACTTGAACTAGGGGTAACAAGTCCTAATACTGTATGTACATATATTTCAAAATCAGTTTGTAGTTACGTACACTGTAATTCAACTGTATAGTACATGTAGGTCTACATGTACATGCATGTACATCAGATGCTGCAAATGAATGGTGTACAGGTGTGTGAGATGGCAAATTGGCAATTCATAGTGCTTATGCCATGAAACTGATGTATTTTGATTTGAACAAAGTGTCAAAGACGAGGCCATTTTCAATTTGATTTCAATCAACAGTAAACAATACAAAACAGAAAAGTGAAAATTGATTAAAACTGGACCAAAATGAAAAAGATATGAAATTTTGCAAGTCTGCAAACTCCATGAGTCAATAAGAATACTGAATTACATGCAAGTATGCCGTTTGCATGTTAGTGATTTCATCATCCCACAGTCAAGTGCTACATGTATTGTATTTGTTTATTGTGCACAAAACTGCACATGCAGTAATATTGACAATTTGTCATTTTTATTGAGAATGAAATGTCTAACATATGTAAAATTCTGTCCCATAGTCCATGTGTCTCATATTGCAATATCTTTGAGTATGGCTTGTTTGAGTTACGTGTATTTCACAAAAGGAAGGAGTTAAAACAAGTTAAAACAAAAATAATGGGATATTTAGATTGAAAAAAGGAGAAAGTTATGAGGCCATGACATCACCAGCGTACTGATTTTCACCGGGGGGGGGGGCAGTGTCATTACAAGGTGTACACCATGCGCCATGCGCGTGTGAAAAAATGCGTAAAAAGGGTTGTTTTTCACGGTCGGACGATGTACGCGCATACATTGAAAAGGGTATCAAAATCGCCAAAATCAGGAAAAAAAAGGCGACTATACTTTTAACAGAAGGTTTACTTCAAAAGGGTATCTTTTCAAACTTGAATACTTGTTTAGGGTATCCTGAGATCGACTTTCAATTACTGTTTTAGGGTCCATTTTGAAAGTCCATACCACAACATGGTGTACACCTTGTAATGACACTGCCCCCCCCCCCCCCAGGATTTTCACACAGGGTAGAAAATTATTATTTCAGGAAATTACTTGAAAATCTAAATTCTATAACTTTAGTTTGATCTACTGTAGAACTATCAAATTTCCAGTTCTAATTGTACTGCTCTACGCTGATGATTGAAAGCGATGCCACATGGCCAATACTTATGGTGAGGGTACCAGTATCTGACATACATGTACACCCTGTAGCTGTACAAAGTTATTTCTCCCAATAATATCTATGAGAGACAGTACATATTTTAAAGGTAAATTACAAGATTGGGGGTAGTCCTTAACTTGGGGGGGGGGGACTCTTCTATGATCAAGTAAACTGTGCAAGGATTCTACTGTAAAAATTTTGTACACAAAAGTTGACTCATTTCAGAATAACATTCATCAGTAAGCCTCGTGACAAATTTGTTGTGTGGCTTTTCTTGGGATTAATTTCTCTCAGGGCATGAGAGATATAAAGTGCTGGTATGTTCATGCTTGATTCTCCTGTAAGTACATGTAAACAAATTCAAAGCAAATCCTTCCAGCCAGGAGATACACTCCAGTCAATGTATAGAGTATTAAGCCACATTCAGATAGAAAAAGGTGTAGCTGCGGCGGTTCTGAGCGGTCTTGAAACCTTCCGATGACCCCCTTCAGATAGCACAGAATTCGCGTAGCAGCTACACCTTTTCGCCGTCTTAAACCATTCACACAGCAACCAAAAAGGTGGAGTCACTACTCACCTTGCGAGACCGGAACAGGAAGTGTATATTATGTACGCGCGATCATCTTTGTTTTTCGGCGCGGATGTTGGTCAACTTTGCATGCATCACTGCGCAACGAGTAGCTGAGACGGCTTAACTCATTCAGACAGAAGGTGAAGTGTATCAGCTACTCCTTTCCGCCGGCTCTGAAACACTCCGGAGGTGTTTCAGAGCGGGCTCAGAGCGGGTGTACTTAATACTCCTTTTCGCCGGCTTAAACCATTCAGACAGAAAGTGGAGGAGTAGCAGAGCCGGCTCAGAGCCGGCGAATTTGGGCTGTCTGAAGGGAGTTTTAGAGTGGTATATCTTTCAACTAGTTTGGTTCTATGTTTTATTTCTTCCAATCATGTCACTGCCCTTTAAAGATTGTGTCATTGATTTGCACATCAAAAAACATCTAGATGAATGAAATCAGCTGAAATCATATCCAATGTGAAGATTAATATAAATAAACACCTCTCATAGAGACTTGGGGTAAAATATTGAGTTTTGGTGAAAATCTGGACGGTTAAACTTCATACTTTTTCAAATTAGAGTAAAGTACCCATGATTCGACCACTTAAGCACTTTGGCATAAATAGCCTTCTTTCTATACACATTGATAAAGTAATACATGGATGTAAATAAAGTACATATACTTACCTTTCACCAATCTGGAAATAAACTTTCGAAACTGGAATAAACTTCAAAAGAAACTCGATCGCGATACGTATTATTGTGCCCAAGAATCGGCCGGGTATGCCCGTCAATCGACCCTATGTACAAACTCTATGTATGCTGCGCACCGCGTGCGCGCGCCGCACGCACTGCGGCAAACCGGCATTCACGTGGACGGCCGTAACAGGCGCGATCCCAGCGGCACTCCGATGCGTGTTGTGCACCGCGTGCGGGTCGATTGATAGAGCCGGTACCGCATCGCGAGTGCAGGCAGAGAATCCTGATCGCGGATTGGCTAACTGCTTTTTTTTGTCAGCCTACCGGTGGCAGTGATAGAGCATGTGTTGTGATACGGTACGTAAAAAAACGCGTCAAATTTCGTTGAATTTTCATTTTTTACGGGGGTTTTTGTGACCCCCTCTGCTTAGCACAGGTGCTAAGCATGGCGCATTTCTAAAAAATCGGGGCGACATCGCAATTTTCGGACAAAAAAATCGACATTTTAAGGGGCAAATTTTGAGCATGTTGTGGCATGTTTGATCAGTATAGGGTGTGTTAACATGTGCAAGTGTATGGATACGATGTATACAGTTTTTCACAAGCAAAAATAATTTTTATTCACGGTGGTCGATTCTTGGCGACGGTCGATCAAGGGTCCTTTACTCTACTACCGAGAGCATTTTCAAAAAATCTGCGACGTCAAACGTGCACGTGCCGTTCCAAAATTGTCCGATCAGCCGTTAGCTAAATGTCATGCGGAGGTTAGCCGTTTGACCAATCAGTGCGCTACGCTGGTCTTCCGACGTTACATAATAACTGCGATTCGCAGTTTGAGCAAAATTGAAACTCACGGAAAGAACAACATTCTGGTAACATGTCGTTATTAGTTTTTCTCATAAAACCACAAATTCATGACGTATGGATCTCAAACTTTCAACACACCATTAATAAGTACTAAACTACCGTTTGGTATTGATACTAAAGGGAAGTAATGGACTTGCACATCCCTGACACAATCTTTAAAGTGATAGGCTAACATTGTGGAGCTTCAATTTAAAAAAATTGACAAATTTTGATATCTGAACTACCTAGTACTGTGTAGTGTTCATATGGACAAATAAACACCCTACAATACAAAAGTTTGGAAAGTTACACTGCCAGTGGCAAGTTATGCATGAATAAACAATTAAAACTCGGGGCGAGTTTAAATAGCGTAGGTGTACACACAGTAAGCCTATGGGAGAAAATGGGCAGGTGAATCCGATCAACTTACAATTTTCACTTTTTTATAGCACTAAATAATCAATTTGAAATACAATTTTTTCAGGGCGTCATTTTTTCGACCTTATCAAAGACAATGGTAGCATGGGGAATCATGTAGCTCAGATTTTTTTAACTGTGTTAATGTAGGCCAGTACCTTTAAAAAAATATGGGGAAAAGGTACTGTAAAAGTTAGCAATACAAGTCTTGTATATCCAGTCAGTGCTGATTACTTACTGCGTCTTGTGTTAATAGGTCCTCCTCGCATGGCCAAGACAAGTTTAAGAGACGCTGATGGTGGTATTCTAAAATAGAATTGAAAATAATGCTAATGATAATGTATGATGACATCATTGACACGACAAATTGACAAGAATACAGTCTAAGAGAAGAACATGCAATAAAGTATTAGACTAGTAGTAGAAGTAGTAGCACAGCTGCCAACAGGGTTGTTGCTACGCTGTGCGGCGCCGGACGGGGCCGTCCACTACCCAAATTTTCCACCCAGCACTCTGGAAGAAAGACCAGTCTCCCGCCAAGCACTATTTATCATTACCAATGATTTTTTTGCTTAAAAAATGAGAACATTTTCAAAAAAAACTAATAAAACTAACATCATCAGGCTCAGATAATGGTCATGAATACTACCTTATGACTTTTTATATAATGTAACTGTTAAAACGTATACGATATCACTTGCTCAGCAGCAAATGATCACAATTAGCCATCTACTATCGCGCCATGAAGTCGCTGCGCTCCACTCGCACGGTCTGGGCAGAAGCAAAATTTTCACCACTCAGAAAAGTCTGGCTACAAACCTGGCTGCCAACAAGTCTCAGTAGAAATTAATAATAAACCTGTTGGAAATTAGTAATACTAACATATTTTTTAAATAGAAATTACAGATTATTTTTGGTTCATAAAATTAGTCATCTTTAGTTTATAACGAGCAATAACTGACTAAACCGATACTGAAATTAGTAATCACTACTAAAAATTAGTTATAGTTGGCAGCTATGGTAGTAGTAGTAGTAGAAGTAGTAGTAGTACATGTACATGTAGTAGTAGTAGTAGTAGTAGTAGTAGTACATGTAGTAGTAGTAGTAGTAGTATTAGTAGGTAGTAGTAGTAGTAGTATATAGTGGTGGTAGTAGTAGGTAGGAGTAGTAGTAGTAGTAGTAGTAGTAGTAGTAAGTAGGAGTAGTAACCTATATTTTGTTATTTCCAAAAACTTCACAATGTATGATTATGAATCCCAAATTTTGAATACTGAGCAATAATGGTTTGGTTACAAAAAATGGCCTTTAAATGTATGGTATAGCCTACAGGTAGTATTATGACTGAATACAGTCCACTGGAACATAGATTCTTCACTGCAAAAAAATATCACAACCAGGTATATGATTGTATGGACTCTCTCTCACACAAAGGTTGATTTCTGTGACTGAACAGCCTGCAGATTTAATAAATACGGATTATTAAAAAAATAAGTGATACGTAATTAAATTCCCACCCTCCCCAACATCAATTTTCAATTTTAGCATTTTGCTCGGCCTCATAAAGTTTTGAGTCTCTCAGTTTTAATCAAGATACATGTATTGGCTTCAGAAAGTGTAGTATTGAAACCATAATTATTGTGCACAGAATGAAATAATTTTTTTTCCTAATTGACGTGACAGTGTGACTGCATTTTTGCTCTACCCATTGATATCATTTCTTGGGGGGGGGGGAGAACATAAATTTCTTAAAAGTTTCTAGCAGTATTTTCTGAATGAATTAAAAACGCTAATCATGACAGATTAATTAACCTTATCCAATTTGGTTTACAACATTGACAATCTGATTTCAACACAACAGGGTGAACAGGGTGGGCTATATCGCTGTTCTTGTCAAATACTCAATTTTTTGGAATTAATGCATTATCTATTATGCATAATTATGCATACTTCAAGTCTTGAGGGTGACACTTGGTATTTCAGTAGGTCTTACCCATAATCCTGAAGACAGTAATCATCTTCCAGTTCCACAGACCTCCATATAAGATGCTGCTGAGTAATAGGAATACCTACAGTGTTTCAATGAGAATGAGATAAATCAGTGGTAATTGAAATCAAATAATTAACAAGAAACCGGGGGGGGGGGGGGGAGATGCCTCATTCGCGAGTCACGTAAGCCTCTGTGGTGCCTGCGGACAGTAAATCAGCAAAAAGACAGCAATTATGTTAATTTGGCCTCTTGAGACCAATATCTAGGCACCAGAATGGGCCCGAAGGCCATCATGAACCATTTTGAACCCCCCCCCCCCCCACACAACCACACACACAAATTGAATCACTCAAGACCCATGAAGTTGCTTCTGCCAAGTTTAGTTATAATCTGAACACCATATGTAGACTTTGAAAAAGAACTTGAAAATGACAATGTGTATTTTCCTCTTGTGCACGCCCCCCCCCCCCCCCCTTCGATGCATATCAGTTCGGAAAATGTATGAAATCTGCAATGTTGCAGATTTCTGCAACTGTAACATGACTAGCATCCATACCATTGCACTAACTGCAGAATTCTGCAACTTTGGCCTAATTTTGTAAGAAAATTTTCTCAAAGCAAGCCATAAAAATTGGATGCAAAACCATTCTGGCATAAATAAAGCATCTAAACAGCTTTTTGCCCTGTGATTTGAAAATCATATCTGTATCATTCTCATGGTACTGAAATGACTGCTGCAAAGTATTATTCCCATTGCAGATTTCTGCAACGGTTACGTTAACTGTCTCTTTGCAAGCCGTAGAGAGGTGGAACATGAATATTTTGCAATATACATGTTACGCAGACTAATATCTAACTTTTAATGATGGTGATTTTAAAATCCTATAGTTCCTGAGATATCAATGTTTTTTTTACCATGTCAACACATTTTCACCACCATAAAAAAATGCAGATTTAAAAGTAACTTTCTACATCAAGAATAATAAGTACCAAATTTCTTGCCAGAAATATAAAGTAGTTGTCTAAAAAAAGAGAAAACAAGTGGAAAATAACTTTGCAGAAATCTGTAATGTTGCAGAATTTGATATATTTGCATCTACAGCCCAACAGGACTTAATATTTTTTGCAATTTATTTTCTTTTATAATTCCTTTTATTGGAAAAAACAACAACCTTTTCCGTAACTGCTCTACATCGCTACAGCTTGATAGGCATAATGTTGTTAGATATGATCTTTTGACACTGTCCCGCACAAATAACTAGTAAAAATGGAATAGAGGGAAACATACTACAATGGATAACAGCATGGCTGAACAGTCACAAGCAGAAAGTTGTTACCCAGGGAGCCAAATCCAGCTGGACAACTGTCCAACCTGGGTTTTTAAATGGGTCCTACAGGACCTTCTTAACCCTGCCACACCACACTATCTATGTGTACATTCCGGTATACATCTTCATCATCATGACGAGGAGGTGTGGCCTTCAAGGTAATATCGTCAAGGTAATATCCTCGGTATAGAACCAGAAGGGCGTGAACGCAAAATACATTGACAACCAGAAGGCTGTTAATGCCATTGACTTTGTACAGTGATAGCGCCCTTCTGGTTCTCAACAGGTTATGCGTTAACGCCCTTCTGCTTCTATACCGACGATATGTTCAGTAGGGGCGCACGCTCAACTTGGGAGATTTTGTATTTTGGCCAGTCTGTGTTTATGTTGAAAGTGCTCTCCCATTTGGGAGAATTCAGTTTGAGAAACGGACAAATTTAACTCAATCACTTTCACAAAATTATCAGATTGAAAAATACACAGGAATGGAACAATGAATAGTTAATTTAACTAATTAGTCTAGATTAATTCAGATTTCCATGTACTTAGAACTTGATGATGTACTGCCTGGTTGGATAACAATTTCATATTTTCATGTAAAATGATAATGAACTTCACTGAAATTTTGAGGTGAATTAAACACGACACGGGAACTGAGTATACGTTTTGTACACAAATCTGATATTTGAATCTCCTTTTACAATGTACTAATTAATAATAAATTCTTGGAAGATTTGGCAAGTTTTTACACTATTTTGAGTCACAGTTTCAGGATTACAGTGGTATCAACACTTGTGACAAAAACCTTCATTATCATCTAATTAAATTAACAAAAATTATGTTAAAGATATCCTGTACAAAATCAATGGAAGTAAGTCTGTGCGGGAGACTAAAGAATGTTGTGAAAATGGCCAATTTTTTTAGCACGGAATCGCCCAATTACTCAGGCAGTAGATGGTGAAATTTTGAAGTAGACGGTGAATTAGGGTAATTTGAGCCAAGGAATCCACTGATCATATTTTTATCACCGGCAAATGTACCCATTAGCTGGCACAAGGCTTTGTAGAAAAGTGTTCTCCCATTTGGGAGAGAATCTCCTGTGTGGACCCCAAATTTGATCTCCCATTTGGGAGAAAATCTCTCCAAGTTGAGTGTGTGCCCCTACTGCTGATGTTAGATGCCATTTATAAAATAACAATTTGAATCAATTTTTTTTTTTTTTTGTGATTTCACTGGAAAAGGGCCAGATATGAAATGGAATCAGTCAGTGAAATCGGTAAGTCAAGCCTTCAATGAAGCAGGGCTTCAACGTTTGACGTTTCTGCCTGATTTTATAGATTCTGGGTCAAAGAAGTTGCCAACTTCACTCAGTGTGTGCAGTTTATTCCGTCAGCATGGTCAGAAGACAAAGTAGATCTAAACCGCACACACTATAGCTAAACGCTAAGTCTATTCTTAAAACTCTTGTCAATTAAACAAGATTTTAGACCCTAAAAAAGGCCAGGTCCAGGAGTAACAACTCATTAGATCTAACGTTAGATCTAAGTTAAGAATCTAAAGTAGACAACGTAAGAACAAATCAGAATCGCGACTGTTACTAGACTACGCGTTATTTGCGGCCCACTGCACTGAGTAATACAGCTCTCAATTGTAATTCTGAGTTTAGGGGTCCAACATTAAGTTAGCAACATTAAAGTAACAGTTAGGACAAGGTTCTGTCGAGGACGATGTCTTCGCTTGGTTCAGGTGTGCCGTTTCCTATTCATCATTCAACATTACGTTGTTTACTAACGAGTAGATCACACAGGAATAACGCACATGCTGAAGTTAGGCAACACAAACCTAGAACCAAAAGACAAATGAAGATATTAAATGATAACATAACTGACTTAAACAATTTTAACACACCCTCCAATGCTTGATTTTCGCCTCACAGAATATCACCGTTTTCGAAGGGGATACCGCAACTCAAACACCGTACCAGTAACGTTCCGTCAATAAATAAGTCATAATTCCGCATATCCGGATAATCTAGGTTAAACTCCATGGTGTCTCCATCATGTCACTCTCGCATTGGGTAACAATCTAAAACACCAACATGCCGCATAATGTTTCAAATGCATCGAGTGTAATGCCACTGCTATAGCTAATTCACAGACGACAAACTTTGCGGAAAGGCCGAAAGTCGAAGAAACAACCATGTTGAATCCACGTCATTTTCATTATTTCTCTCTCCAAATATATAAAGATTTTTTCCTTCTTTGGCGATAAAAATTTCAGTATTTTACCGTGTCCCCCTCAGGGGAATTCAGGAAATTGAAGGATCATCCGCTCCTCATATCCCCATTCTTCTTGGTTACAGA
>JZLH01S0205789.1:0-12129 GCA_001188425.1 Eucidaris tribuloides
TCATTCTCAAATTTTGCACACATGTAAAACACTAAAACTCTACAAAACGCAACGTCAAAATTCTCGAGGTCACCACATGGGGGCGCTATTCAACATAATATAATGAAATACATAGAAAAAAGAGATTTGTTGGATATTTCAAAGTTTTTGTCTTTAATAGCCTGTGAATGCATTCACAAGTGATTAATTTGTCAATAATTATACAAGATAACTTTTTTTTAAATAGAAAATAAGTATTTTGAGTAAACTTTACCTGTTTGTGGTTCATATTTTGTGTTACCATACATGCAGTGATAATGTAATGCGTAAACGCACGTATTACTATGTACTGTTGGTTGTGCCAAAAACATGGATAAATGATTTTTTTTTTTCACTCTGGTACACATTTTTGATGAAATTACACTTTAATACATCAAATCTTGTATAATATAAAGAATAAAACATGGAGAAAAAAAAAGAAAAATAACAAGAATAATGAATTTTCAATGTGTTTTATTGTTTTGACGCCAAAAACAAAGAAAAACAAAAGAAATTCATTGAATATGTTCTCAAATAAATGAAACATAAGTTTCATGTCATGAATGAGCCCAAAGAAATGAAACACAAGTGACAGTAACTCTTTAGTGTAGTGGAAAAACAACGAAATATCAAAAAATGACACACATGACCTTCAAAATGTGGTTGCCATGGCAACACAATTTCACAGATAACCCTAAATTATACACCAAAATGTTCGTCATAAAATTTTTAGGAAAAGTCACCAAGTGTGATGAAATTTCGTTAAAAATTATGGAAGTGGCGAAGGGAAATATGGTGGGGGCACCTTGTGCCCCCCTCCCCCCCCCCTCCTTGGGCTTTTTAGGGTTAAAGAGTGAATCATTTCACTCACTTTTTAAAGAGAGTATGTGTAAAATGATGACATTCCGGGTGTGATTTTAAAACCAAAAGAATTATCTTCTTAATTGTACCACACTAAAGGAATTTATACCAAAATTGTTTCAATTAGCACCATACCCTTGGTGTTAGAAATAACATCCCACTTTTTTTGCAATTTATGGACACTCTCAATTATGCTCACTTAAACAAGTTAGAGTGGATTTCTGGTAACTCCTGAGGCTTTCAATTTGGAGTTTTAAACTGCGAAATGGAGCACCACAAGCTAGGCATATGACAGTTCTTGCTCTGAAGAGTAGAATGTACTACAGAATTCATTCAAGATTTCTTTTCTATTATTAGCCCCTTAATAAATCAACATCCAATCTTTGTTTTAAAGAAGGTAGAATGACATTAAGGTAATAGGCCATATCAAACCAACCATTTGATAAACAAAAGTTACGTGTTAAAGTAAGGCGTGAGGATTATCATATACACTGTTGAAGACTGGTTCATGGGTTTGTGTTTTCAGAATTTTGTACATATGAACTTGGTTTCTTTTATTTGTTCTTATATGAGCTTATTGTATTATTTTATTTTTGAATACTGTACGTGTTTAATTTCTTGTAAATATGTTGTTTATGTGCGCTTAGTGTGCATTAAAGCGCCCGACATGAGGTATTTAATTGCCATTATTATTATAAGGAATGATGAAGGTCAATCGAATTATTTTGTCAATTTGAGAATACTCACGCATCGCATGAGCGAGTCTGGCCGAGTGAGCCTCCCATTTTCGCAAGTAGCTCTGACGGTCCCACCATTGTAAGCGCCCTTCGGATTTGCGCATGCGTATTCATGAAGTTTCGTGATCGTAAAGGGACAGGAGTGTCTTCCGGGGTCGAGGCCAGTGGAAAATGGAGAAATGCTGTAACGTTACTTCAGGGGCATTGCAACGCTTCAGCACAAAAAAAATAAATAATAAGTGAACAAAATAACAATAACAAGTTTTAATATAGCACATCATGTAACACAATCCACATATTCATATGTAGCATAAAGATTAAAAATTGTAAATGGAACCTTTCATAACAAAGCTCATTTACCTATGGCTTTTGTTCTTTGATGCATTAAGGCTGACATACAGTATATATGTATCTATGCTATATTATTTGTCATTAGGTTTCCCCACATTTCCACATCATGTTTCACCATGATAATAGACAGTTTTTTAACTCACGATAGATAGTAAATAGGATATTTAGGGAACATTAAATTGACTCTTGATATTGACATTTATCTCTTTGAAATGAATGGAAGGTATGTCGCTTTGTTTCAACCTATTCCAATATGAGTATCCCTTACTTTAAATTATATAAAAGATATATGCAGGCAAGCGGCCGACGCACACACACGAGGACGGCGCACGCGGCGCGCACCACACCACACACACACACACACACACACACACAACTACACGCACACACGCACACGCACGCCCACACACACACACTTAATATTTTCCAGGATGTCAGCATACCTGAGCACTTAAATCCTTCCAGCGTAGGACTGGTTGCCACACATTCTCGTCGACGCAGTACGAGTATTCTGTGCCTTGCCCAGAATACCCAGACGGACATCATAGACTCACGCGGGCATAGAGTGAGTATTCCTTCTCATTGGGAGTTAAGATGATGAGATCACTTATGTTATTCGGGCGGTCGCAATCTGGGAGAAACAAAATAATCATCAATCAATACTAAGAAATAGAAGAATCAATAAGACACTTGTCCAAATATGGACAAACGAGGTTTTATGACTCGGGGGAAAAAATAAATCGACAGCATTTGAACCTGAACCCTACAGCATTCCGGGTAGCGACACCACTAACCGAGCTATGCCTAGGCTATACGGACAATGCTTGGTTATAACTGAAAAGAAAATACATTAGAATCATTTTTGCTTCTGCGCTGTGGCATTTTGGCATATTTTACTTATATTAAAGATGCGTCTTGTAGACCTGCCTGGGCAACCTTTACCCTATATAAGATCAACCGAATGGCCCATGGCATGGACCAATTCCATGTGTAATAGTTACCACACCAGAATCTCATAAAGCCAAGTGGGTTTGACCTCCGCACTGATTTTTAAACACGATATGTATGGACACTTAAATGGGGGATGGTAGACAGCAGCGTAATTTTGACTATGACCATGAAGACCAGACCACCATTTCACATGACTCTAAAATATCCGAGCTGGAATGATGCTACCCTAACTTGGTTTTCATCCATGGACTTGACTCTGCAGACTTTGTGGTTTATTTTACTTAGAAAACATTTTCTGGTATTATAATTATTATAAACATACATTTACTAAATAAGGGAACCATGTAACGGGTTGAAATCATTTGTGTGGTCACAAGTAGCAGAATTAATTACTGTGTTTTTAATCCGAGGGTGAAACTGATTAACAACTTACTATCTTCGTACCATTTCTGATTGAATTTTTTTCTAAAATAGCAATGTCGCATTGAAAACAGTTACCGGTTCATCCTGCAGCTTTATCAAATCTAGTATATTTGTACATGTAGGCCTATTTCCTCTTAGTCAGGTAGAGTTGTAAACTTGATCTTATTTAAATAAAACTAAACAAAACAAAATAAAGATTTGACTTACTAGCATCCGAAGTCCTTGCAGCCACCAATAAAAGAAATACGAAGCAAGAAATTTTCAGCAACATTTTTCCAATATTCTCCATACACAGGATGTGTTGAGTAGTTTTCAAACAAAGAAGGAAATGATGAAGTCGTGATACTCGCCGTATATAGCGTTAAGAAGACAGTCGCAGGTTCATCACTTGGGTCTTTACTTAAGGTACAAAGGTCTCCGAACAGGATACTAAAGTGATTTATTAACTCGACTCATAACAAACAGAGGTGGGATTTTTTTTTAAGATAAAGAATAACTACTATCTGGAATTTGATTATCATCTTGTATCATTAAATCAAGCGGATCTGTGTACAAAGTATTTTGCGACGTATACGCAAAGGAATTTTATTTGGTCATGTTTTCTAACAAATTCATTGATCTGATTAGTCGTGTTTAGTCTAAGATTCAGACTTATCTAATGTTTATTATCATACCTATATGAACAGTATAAGAAAACATAGACTAAATGAAGTTTAGAATGATCTTTTACAAAAGACAATGTGTTTAAATTGATATTTACATCTTGTTTTTATGATGTTTAATGAGAAATACACTTTGTTTTAAAGAAAATATTTCGTTACCATGGCAACGGGTGAAGACGTCATTTAGAAAAATGGCAACAAGTGGATTCGTGTTCAGCACCCCCAAAATAGGGGAAATAGCACAAAAATCAAAATCTACAGAAAATTTTAAGAACACCCCAAATTTGTGACAACTCGCCGTCTACTATAATTTGGTTTGGACAAGATTTTGTTTGTTTGGAGAATGGAATGGGTGAAGCTATGTGTATGTAGCGAATGGAGGGATGTTCGCACGGAGTATCGCGGTGTTGCCTATTTGTACTGATACTTAAATTTTGTAATATTAACAACTTTGATTAATTTTTGTTCATTCTTTATATAATAGCTTTCACTGGTGTGTCTCACTGTTCTTTCTGCTGCCGTTGGAGGCGGCTTGCTGTTGGCCTGGAATTGCCCTTTAATGTACTGTATATTTCATAAATTTACAAGTTTAATCTCGGGATCAACCTTACGATAGGTCATTAATGACTTTTTGTTGATCCCCCCACATGATCATATTATATCATATTCGTTTTTCTGTTTGTTTGGAATTTGAGTCCTTCGTTGTTGTTTTTGCATACGATTGTAACTTTGTCTTTTATTTTTTTTTTATTTTGAATCATGTGGATAAACTTTTGAACTTTTTGAACTTTTGAACTGACACAATGTAAAAATGGTCAGGTGATGGTTATACCAGAGAGATGGGACTTTTATACGAATCAGTAGTGCGTGTGAAAAGTTCAATCACCAAAATGTGCTCCTTTCAATTTTTTCATGCCAATAATACAATCAAATGCAATTCATTGTGATTTCATTGATTGTTCATAATAAGCTATATGTTCACAAACTGGAACGAGGAATGTGTTTGAAAGTCGCTAGTCGAAACTAAACAGACAGAGCTAAAATGATAATTGATATGTATTATGTTGCATAAAAATTCATCTGATTGGCATTTTTGTTAAGCGGGTGGATTTTGTGTTGGCATATTACACTTCTAGATTAATGTGAAGTAATCCGTAAGCGAGCGCAACGTGATTGGCAAACATAGTTATCCACTGTCCACAGTTATGTGTATTATGATTTCTGAAACATTTCATACGCCATCCATGGAGAGGGTACTTTACAAGGAAACTTACGATAAAGTCAAGACTTTTCATAACAACGGTACCACTATATAATTATATTTAACAAGATCTCTGATATTCGACTCGTTACACAATCAAAAGTGGATCAATGATATTTTGATGTACTGTTCAAGAAATAAACAAATTTCTAATGATACATGGAAAATTCCTTTTATAATGTTCTGTGATCCTCGTCTAACTGGGTGATGCAAAGAGATGATTCATCTCTTCATCTACTTCAGAAGTAAATTTGTTGGTTTGTGTAAGAATCAGGAACGAAACGAGTCTTGGAATTAAACTAAAGCATACCCCGTACTATTGTTGTACTCAGTATTTAGCTCACTTAATGAACAGTCACAGTTGTACAATACTTATGAAAAATATCGATCCCAGTGGGGAAAATAATATTGTGATCATTTTGATACATAGATTGCAAAATTTGTCTGTATCATGTTTACATGCTATCAGGGGGTCAATGTAAGCACTGCGTGTCATAAACGGTTCTGCTCACATGGATATATATACAGTGTGTCCCAGAAAAAAAGGAAACAGGATTTCATGGCAAAATTATTCTATCCTAATGAATAATTTCCTCAGTGAATTAGGTATTACTGTAAAGCTCTGTTCCTCTTCTTTCATTTGATACATACATTATATTTCACCTTCACGCATTAAAACAATTGATATTGGTGCTACCAAAATTTCATTTGCACGCGCATATTTCATCTTTAAGTGCATTTTAATGGTAGCACATGTACTTATTTTTGAAAAACAAAAGCATGACATAAAAATTCACACTTTCTCCTTTTATCTGACACCTCATACATAAAAAATGAATAATGTATGCCGGAGAACAAGTAAAATTAAAACATGCCTGTTTTAGCAGTGATTTTTAGAATGAATACATTTTGAGCTATTAGCGGTGATAAGAAGCAAGCTGAACAAAAAGGTTCACGCACGGCTTAATTCACACAATATCTTGCTCGGGGCACAACAATAGGCTCCGAATCATGTTTGCAGGGTAACTTCTTGGTTGCTGGCTGCCAAATCCAGAAAACAGGGTTTATGGATGCATTTTGGAACAATTCTGAAAACAAGCATCTTTTCAAATTGTCTTTTCTTACGCCTGCATCGCTCATTTTTCCAAAATGTGGTTCATCATATGCAACAGAAGATAAAACAGGCTTTTAATAATGTCCTTTGATATTGAAAATATTCTGAATACATTCAAGGATGAGAGTTTGAATTTCAAATTTGCTCGTGCAAATGATTTTATACCTGTCTCCCTTCTGATTGTCTTTGTTCAGTCATGCGTGAATGAAAATCTTTTCACTTTCATTACGCCAGTGTGAAGGGACCTGATATATCATTCAGTGGAGCTTTCTAGCCTTTCCTTTGTCTTATCTTACGAAACTAATTTTGATTGATTAAACGTGATTAATGTGCAAAGCGAATGAGCAGTTAGCATACTGATCTGGTGTTATACTTTCATTAAAGGATGACGGTACCACTGCACATACTGCAAAGGCCTACAAATTAGAACAAAAATTTCCAGTAAATGGATGAGACACTAAACTCCAGAAATTTCGTTGTAGATTTTGATGCATCTTCAGAATTCAAAGTCAGCAGTGTAAAGTTACCTTCTGTAACGTCGGTCCGAGCCATATTAGAGGTTATTTTCAACATGTCGCAACTATGCCATCATTCCATGCTTCATTCGAACGAAATGGACATTGGGCCGTATGCATAAAACGTAGAAATTGCTTTTTCTAGCCTTTTGCTTGAATCCGTATGCATAAAAATAAGGAATTGCTTGCAAGCAAAGGTTCTTGCTTGCATACCAACGCAATTGCTTGTTGCCCGCATAAACATTTTGAAACAAAGGTTGTTCTTGACAACCTGATAGTTTGCCCGAGGTTTGCAGGTTTGTCCGGTATGACAAAAACAAGAATATGCAAATTGAATTCCAACCATCATACACTCTAGAAATAATCAGTAGAATCGTTCCTCAATGGTCACATAAAGAAACATCTATAAATTTGTATTCATTAGTGAAGTGATCTTTCGTAACTCCCATGACAGGAAATGCTTCACCTCTCAACGCGTAATATTTTAATACATTATCAGTGATTATACGAAACCCGCCTTTGTGCTCCCATGAAAGTAATAGACCGTATACATAAAAACACATGCAAGCAATTGCTTTTTTTCGTATGCATAACATTTTGCTTGTGTTCAAACCGTTTGCTTGCCATTCGTGAGTAATTTCTAAAGGTCCCCACAACCACAACGTCACGGCGGTGCGAACACGAACAAAGGCCAGATCCGCAAGAGTCGAATACGTGTGGGAAGAAGCCTCCCATCTTCACAACTCGTGGTCAACGTACATGAATACATTTTGAAAGACGCAACGTACATCCAGGATTGAGTTAAATCTTTAACCCCCTTCCTGAAATATTACCCCCCCCCCAAAAAAAAAAAAAAAAATTACTTGATATAGAAGAAAAAGTATTTCTTGATTTATTCTCCTTTTGTGCAGCTTTGGTTTGGTCTAAATACGGGCATGGACATGTTTTAAACTCGAATGTCGTAATTAAACAAAAGCGCTCAAGCTGGTATTGAGGAGCTTGAAAAAAAAACCAAGCAAATTCTTGTCAGAACAAGGAAAAGGTTCTTTTTATGCATACGTTTTTAAGCAATTTCTTTCACCTGTAAGCAAGTAATTCTGCCTGTTAGCAACAAGTTTTGTTTGCAGGCATTTGCTTATCACAGTGCACTCGGATTCACGGTAAGCAAAAGATTATGCAAACACATTTAAGCAATCGCTTGAGCTTGATTTTTCTTGACAACCAGTTGCTGGTGCTTGAAGCAATTCCTTATAAGCAATTGCTTCTTTTCATGCATACTGCCCATTATAAGTCTTCGTTCTGAGATAGTTGGTTCGATAGAGCTATCGCATCCATGATATTCGAAGCGCAGATCAACGGAGTGGATACGGTATCTGACTGTACAAAAGCCCTGCTATATGACGTCACTGATTGATTATTATCAAATATTTCCACATACTGTATCATAATCCATTTGCACAGTGAATTTTGCCTTGAGGTTGCCTGCATCTTTCGACGGGAAAGTAAAATTAATACTCCGAAATAATGATATTGATAGCAATGCGTCAACATTCGATCTCTCTTGTTTTCTATCTGTCGTTAAAGTGACTAATTCTTCGCGATGTCAGTTCAGTGCAAACATGTGGAATGAAAAAAAAATAGGAATGCCGATGACTCAGTCTGATATCCTAGGTATATTACCAAGAATTTGTGCAAATACTGCAAGCGTTTTTTTCATTAGACTCATGAAGATAGTTGTGACATCTCAATATCCTCATTTGCGAAGAATTGATTTTAATCTTCCATCTCCTGCACGCCATTTTCTACCCAACACATTTTTGGAAACATGGAATTTTTGAAGGCAAGTTCAATAAAGGAGGTGCCTATGGAATGATGCAGACCACCTTTTCGTGTGTGCATGAATGCCTGGTAAAGAATGGGTTGTCGCTGATGCCGTGTATGGTCTAGAACAATACATTACGGCGAGGTAAGAAAAATCTAAACTACATGTATACCGTTTTGTTATATCATGGACCTACTAGACATAGACATGCATCGGTCGTTAATCAATTCATGCATCGGTCGTTAATCAATTCATGCACCTGTGAATGACAATGGTGTATAAATAACATATTTCACGCGCTCTCTTCCTTTGATACAAAGATGGTCACCGCAAGTTAGCAAGACATATGGGAAGAGGGAGTTGTGACAAATCTAAAATTGGATGCGCTGAAGATGAGAAATAAATTTATATCAGAAGAAGTGGATGTGCAGTTGTAGAGCATATGTCAGGGAACATGTTAGCTTGTTTTCATTTCAACCAGATATTAATTTTTGAAGAATGAGATAAAAAGATTGGATTATGCATACCATTTTGAATCGCAATTTTTACAGTTACAACATTCCATTAAAATTTAGTACAATACATGTACATTATATATTTTCAATCCATTCCTCAATATATCAAGTGTTTGCGAAAATTTGCGAAATAGTTATTGCCAATACAAAATTTGGCAGTTTCTCCTTCGCTTGTCTGTCTTCATCGTTAGTGAGTAATGGCGATAATTTGTTTAGTGGTATCAGCGAAACATGAACTATACATTCGCGGATTTTCCTTTGCCTCGCGCGTAACAGCATTACGTAACTAAATATTAACACATTGTTATCTCTCTGAAAACACAGCTGTCTAGTATATTTCAGATCAACATTTTTTTTAACAGCGGTGACGATCATTGGATCAAAGAAATGTACTCCGTTGACAGTCCATGTCTAGTAAGTCCATGGTTATATTCAGCCCGTAATTTTTATTCATATCCGGACAGCTACACTCTCCCGGACAAATGCCACCGAGACAATTACCTCATGTCGGTGCCCTCCTGGGATATTACGGACAATTACTACCCAGACAGCTAACCCCGGGGACAACTACCCCTGCCACTAGGGTCGGAAAATTCCCGGGAATTTTCAGAGTGGAAAATTTCCATGGGAATTTTCGGGAATTTTCAGGATATATTGGGAATTGTTGGCAACTTTCGGCAACTTTGCATATTTTCGTACATTTAGTAAATTTGAATTTCCAAATTGATCATTCATCATTTTTATGTCAGAAATATCAAAATATCGAAACATTTACTCTAACACAAAGAAGAAATGAGATGTCACAAATGTAAAGTCAAACAGTTATCAAAGTTTTTTTTTTACTGTAATCATGAAAACATGAACATTACTCGACTCGTATCTTTGTTTTCAACATTATGTGCGTAATGTCAGCTCAACCAGTCAAACTTCTGATATGCGCTAGCCTCACGGTACACAAACTTTGTGGATTTCAAACACTTGAAAACATTAAACTAGTCGTACACCTGCCTGAACTTAGCTTTAATTAGTCTGCCTGCCTAGTCGAGCATGATGGACTAGTTTTTAAGAGAAATCAGCAATTTCATACTATCAGTCTTCTAGGCTAACTTAAAAACTAGTCCGTCGCTAGCTCTGACTAACAGTAATCATGCGCTAGACTAGTTTTAGAAATATCTTTCATTTAGCTAAACTAGTCCAGCAAAGGCGCTAGTCCTGCGGTGGATCGTACGTATGCATGCGCATTACAGCAACAAGCCGCAAAATGTTGGGAGGCGCGTGTGCGCTGTGCTTAGCGTGCTGCATTACGAACACGTGCTATATTAGCTATGCGCCTGCTTGCACGTAGTTGTGCGCCGTGCACGCGCACGTGCTAAGCGCGCGTTACTTGATACAGCTACTAGCTAGTACTGACGTCATATTGCGCCGCGCGATCCGGCGCCATTGCCTTAAAACGTAGACTTGCCGTGCGAGCTTCGAAGTCTGTATTTGATTTGAAATCGTTATTAATCGTGGCTGGTCATTGTGAGTATGACCCGTTTCGTAAATTAGTTAAAAATATTAATTTTCAAAGATGGGTGCAATTTTATTTACCGTGAATAACAGTATAAATAAACTGTAAAAGAGATATCTAATCGGTTTAGGGGAGGATTCGTGATATCTACGACTGCGCCCGGCCTACAGTAGGCAGCAGGCACAGTACGTACACGAACGTGTGCGTGCAGCGTGGATCCGGTGGTAGATCTACGGGTCTATGGCAGTCTAAGCCCGGAGTCTTACATGAATTAGGTGGAAACCAAATTACGTGGCCCGCACCTGTTCCTACAGCTTATTCACTCACATTAGATTTTACTTATATGTCGAAGTTATTTTTGGTGCCTTATACAATCTGAGATAAATCTTTTAAAAAAACAATGCAAGAACCTAACACAAGTACGGGATCTTCGAAGTGAAATCGAGACCCTCTCACCGACGTTACGTCCGGTTCGCCCACTCTGGTCTCTGCGCCGAGCGCAGGTCTGTGTTCGTAGCTACGACTGCGTGTAGCGGCACTCATTGTCTTTATTTAGTAGCAAGGTTAGATCACCCGTGCCGTGGGAGGAGAGGAAAGGGCCATAAACAGTATAAAAATGATGAATAGAGGCCTAACATGATGGTATGTGATATGTGTATAAGATTTATGCTTGTATTTAGTTTGCTTGATGAAATTGAATAATTAGATCTACACGATATCGCAGAAAAGGTGATGATAACAAGCCACAGGCGTACAAGTAACGTTAGACCGCTAGTAAAATCACAGGCTAAATTTGGCAGGCTGATGTGCATGGCCAGAGCAGAGCTAGTAGTAGTAATAATCCTCGGTGTACTGTATAGTCATCAATGCCATGTATTTATTTCAATGATGGCTATTATGATCAAAATTTAAATCTAACGGTAGATCATAATGTTGATGGTTTACAGTAGCGCTTCTTTGATTTCATTTGTCAAAATTGCGTCAACAGGACAGCAGAGTTTTCGGTTGTTTGCCGGTTGTCCGCTCAGTCGATCTTGGTATGGAGTTTAGCCTAAAAGGTCCCCTAGTCATTTGTTAGGCTGAAGACTAGAAAAATTTCCGTCCGTTCGAAGCAGTTTTTTAACAATTTCTGATAAGAGATTCAGTGTAGCCAGACGTAGTCTCAGCGGAACAAATCTCGACCGAAAAAGACTGATTTTTCAGTCTATTGTTAGGCTAGCTGCAGCTGCGTCCCGCCAGTACGGCTCCGGGAAAGGTTTGGTGACAGTCTTTAGAGTGTAGGACAGTATGAGTAGGAGGGTAAATCTATACGACTATAGGCCTACACGTAGCTGCTGTGTCTCCAGCTGCTACGTGTATTCCGACGATTTATAGTAGTTCTACTCATCT
>JZLH01S0205873.1:0-17645 GCA_001188425.1 Eucidaris tribuloides
TGCTCCGGGATAGGGATCTACAGGGTGCTGGGCCGGGGTTGCTAAGGTGCTGGAGCCATGATGCTATGGGTGTATCGGAACGGAATACTAAGGGTACTGGAGCCGGGATGCGAAGAGTACTAGAGTCAGGGATGCTAAGGGTGTTGGAGCCAGGGATGCTAAGGGTGCTGGAGCCAGGGATGCTAAGGGTGCTGGGCCGGGGATGCTAAGGGTGCTGGAGCCAGGGATGCTAAGGGTGCTGGGCCGGGGATGCTAAGGCCTTGGTGCTGGAGCCAGGATGCTATAGGTGTATGGAAGGGAATGCTAAGGGTGCTGGAGCCGGGATGCTAAGGGTGCACATCAATTTCTAAACGATCTTTTACTTTCTTCATGGTCTAGAGTTTTGCAACACAATGGTAAACTGGAACTAAAACCGTCGTTTTGGGCACATTTTTTGCCATTGTAACAAATCTGAAAGCTTTATATACTATTGAAACGAGATTTATGATAATCAAAGGTTTCTCTTCAAGGTTAGATCAAAATTTGTGACCGAAGTCAATGTTATGACACGGGGAATTGATTCTAAAGATTTCCTTTTTGGTTAAAAAATAAAATCTCGTGGAAGATCCACGTTTTTCCCATTTTTTCTGAGTTTGCCGCTTCATAAAATGAAAGGGCGCCATCTATAAATATATTGAAGATGAGTTTGTGTAGCGGGAAGTCTGAGGATTCTAAAAATGTAAAAATCAATTTTTATTGGCAAGGAAAAGGCCCGCGGAATTGGCAAAAAACCAATCACAGACACCATTTTCTCTCAGTCTTCTGACTTTCCCAGCTGGCTAGAAATCAACGCACGCTTTATGCGTTCGAGTGTGAATGTAAACGACTGCTCCTACACAGCACGGTGTGAGAGCAGTAATGCATGACCTGTGCGTCGTATTTCTCTGCCCAAAAGAGGAGCATTTTTGTGCTAAACAAATTGATATGCTGGGCCGGGGATGCTAAGGGTACTATAGAGCCAGGGATGCTAAGGGTGGTGGAGACAGGGATGCTAAGGGTGCTGGAGCCGGGGATGCTAAGGGTGATGGGGCCAGGGAGGCTAAGGACACTAGAGCCAGGAATGCTAAGGGTGCTGGAGCCAGGGATGCTATGGGTGCTGGAGCCAGGCATGCTAAGGGTACTAGAGTCAGGGATGTTAAGAGTGCTGGAGCCGGGAATGCTATGGGTGCTAGAGCCGGAGATGTCAACGTTTTGTAGGGGCACACTGCAGGTAGCGGTATCCTAATTATTGGCCCATACAGTTATGTGTTATTTTTATCGACTTCGGCCCAGTTTTTCGACAAATTTGACATTACGCCAGACCTTGTTTTTGTAATATGTTGTGTACCAATACAAATCATTTCATCTTATTTTCAATTTACATCATGTTTGCCAATAAACTTTTTCGCTACCCTCCTTTGAAGTAGAACAGTCCTGATAACCTTTGCCCTACCAAAGCACACAGCCATGAAAGCCCTATGCAAATGAGGTGATCAAAATTCATCCTCCAAATGCTAAAAACTGCCAAAAATACCTCAAATCTCACTCACTAAATCTGCAGACATTGTATTTAATTAAACTGACACCAAGAAGGCACAACAAGACATATAAATGCCATAATCAAGCATCAAATCAGAGTTTTAGTGGCACTTCAGCTGCAGGGACCGCTGCTTCGCGTAGTAAACAGGTCATGCACATATTAATTAGGATACCGCTACCTTAAGGAGCAGCGAAATTTTCAAAAATAGCCAAAAGGTGATCCAAAGGGTTAGGGTTTAGGGTTAACTTTATGTTAGTCTCAGAACGAGGGGATAGGGCCTTTCTAAAATTGCAGATCACATCAATATTATGTAAAGTATTTTCCCTAATTCCAACAAAGCATGACACCCCTCAACCCCCCCCACACCCCTCCCCCCCCCCCCAAAAAAAAAAACTATGACTGCATTGGAGTGTTAGTGAATCAGCTACATTTACACACACAACAGTAGTTACCTGGCAGTCTGCAAGGAGGTTGCCATTGTTTTGATTGCCAAGCCTAGTTACAAAAACATCCCGGCACACCTGCACTACTACAGGAATGTGATGTGACTACGTTAATATTACAGCTGCATACTGAAGGAATGTGTTTCGATCAATGGCACGTGTATCAATGTGGCTAATATGACTGGCCAATTTGAGATGAAAAATCTTCACACACTGCCATATTGCACTAATCCACTGTATTTCTATGTGTTGGCTATGGAAATACAGTGAAATGTTAATTTCTAGCTAAAACTACCCAAAATGTCAACAAAACTACAAATTTACTAATTAATTCTTATAGATTAATGGTTATCTTATCAAATTGGCAAAATTTAAGCTCTGACTGTAAACACATATTTGGATTCCTACATTGTGTAGGTATAGGGGGGAGCAGCCTCTTAAAGGTAAATGACATGATTGGGGGTAGTCCTCAACTTGGGGCTGATACTACTCTAAATCAAGTAAAACTATGCAAGGCTTCTCCTGTGAAAATCTTTAGTCAACGTTCACTCATTCTAAAAAAAAACAATGTCAATATCACTAGTAGCATGGAAACTGCTGTCGTGGCTCTCTATGGGGCTTATTTTTATCCTACCGCAAAGAATAAGATATTCCTATTTTTATGCTTGATTCTCCTTAAGTAAACAAATTACAGAACAATCCTCCCAGGTGGGAGATCCACATCTGCTAGTGAACAGCTGGTATATATTTCAACTCATTTGGTTCTTGAGGCATTTCAAGTGTTCCGCAATGATGTCACTAACCTTTAAGGTAGCGTATCCTAATTATTGGCCCATAGATTAATATGTGTTATTTTTATCGACTTCCGGCCCAGTTTTTCGACAATTTGACATTACGCCAGACCTTGTTTTTGTAATATGTTGTGTAGCCAATACAAATCATTTCATCTTATTTTCAATTTACCCATGTTTGCAATAAACTTTTTCGCTACCCTACTTTGAAGTAGAACAGTCTGATAACCTTTGCCCTACCAAAGCACACGCGCATAAAAGCCCTATGCAAATGAGGTGATCAAAATTCATCGTCCAAATGCTAAAAACTGCCAATTACCTCAAATCTCACTCACTAAATCTGCAACATTGTAATTAATTAAACTGACACCTAAGAAGGCACAACAGGACATATAAATGCCATAATCAAGCATCAAATCAGAGTTTCAGTGGCACTTCAGCTGGCAGGGATTGCCGCTGCTTTCGCGTAGTAAACAGGTCATGCACATATTAATTAGGATACCGCTACCTGCACCCCGTACGAAAAATAGTTCCCAGTGCCCTATAAGTTGAGTCATCTCACCGTCCTACGCGAATAAACAAGATTCATCCTCTTCGAGTTCACCGTCTGGGTACGATCTGTAGGCCACCTAAAGATTAAAGGTTACGTACGAATGCTCTATGGTTTTCAAAACTTGAAAATTCATTGAAATTGTTGCACAGTTCCGGGATTGATGAGACTTAGTGAAGTCCATAAATTCAACTAGTTAGGAACGGTAAAAGAAAGGGGGGAAACATGATGAATTGATATTTCAGTCTAGACGAGTTCCTTCGCGCGGATGATAGCTAACTTATGCAGAATATTTGGGCAATTACGTTTTTAGATACGATTACATTGTTGATTCAATACTGAAAATTTTTTGTTAGCGCTCTTCATTTCTTTTTGAAGGGTAATGCATATTCATTTCAACAAATATCTATTATTTTCATTTGAGGCATTTACAGCCCAGTTTATCGACTAACATGGGATTCAATTGATTATTGGACTAAAATTTCACATTTGATTTTTCTTAACACTTGAATATGTTCATGAAGTCCAGAAAAATTAAAGTTGGTTAAACGTGAACCTGTCTCCTATTTCTCCAATTAACCATGAAATCATCTACCTTCGTCGTACGCCAATTCAAAGGCCGTCAACTGTATTCGTCATATATTACATTAGCGGTCTTTTCATAAGAAGACGACAAAGAGTTAACAGCATTTGTATAGGCCAGTAATAGGCCCACGATTATTTATAAACTTGAAACTTTACACACAACTGTTGATAAAAGCTTCAAAATTGTTTCACTGGAAAGCAAAGATATGCGGTCATTCATAATTCTCTCACAGTCTGAACGTAAATTTTATTGGTCTCTGTGGTAGAAGGGCAGACATTGTAACAGTGATAGTTAACGCAAGTCATGATGATACGAGGACATGTTTTATCAATGTGACCGATTTACAGCCGGATTGAATTACGAATCCATCATGCTGTCCATCTGTTCGACATAACTTTATTTTCTACATCCTTGCCTTCTTTTTCTTTCCTTTTAGTTCACAAAGAGAAATATTTCCATTCCTTTGGGAAATATTCCATTCGTGTGAAAAAACTTTACGACGGGTGAACAGTCGTGTTTTAAATCAGATTGAATGTGTTGCATGTATTAGTTAATATGTGTCGTAGATTTAATTGAGGACTGAAAAGGATCACGTAGATAGCAGAATGTTATCCCCTCATCGCGGGTGTAGCGAGATGAGGACAAACATAGCGAAAACAAACACAAAGTTAAATGGATGATCCACCTTAATCATTTGCGATATTTTGCAAAAAATGTCCAGCAAATATTAAACAAATATGACAATTATTCGGACAGAGATCATTTCTTGGAAGATTACACTTTCTTAGCTAGATTTCAAGATTTGCTAAAAATATGAATATTCCGACACAAAAAAAACCATCTAATGGTAGACCTGCCCCGATCTATGTCCTGGATAACAAAATACGATATAATATTATGACAATAATTTTGATGTACCATCTGAACATGGGTCTGGTCTTCAATCACAGCGCGATTCACCTTCTACAAAAAGAATATAGATGGAGACACGTTCAGAAAATTATATTTTGAAGGCTGTCTGTAAATGATAATTGAGCACTGTGCGCACGGGATGAGGTAATAACATGGACCTTACTTTCTTTCATCTTGACAAGATAATGGCATTGGACATTCATATCAAAATCAGTACGTGGCTCGTAGGTTTGGAGAGCAAAAAATCATAAACGTCTTGGTATAATTTTTGTCTCCACGGGTGTACCCGCGTCCTCCGTTTTACCCCGCTTCCTCGAACAAAAGTTTGCTGAACTGGAGATGACCTCACAAAAGGCTTCGCTACCTCTCAAGAATTACCGTCAAGGTAAGCCGCCCAATTATTTGGATCTGAGAAAGGCAAAATGCTTGCGTATATCGCTTTCAAATCACATCCATAACTGTCGCGAAATAAGAGGCATATTCGATCTTATTTCTCTGTTTTTTGGTGTATTTCATTTCGGAAATCAATAATGCATTAAGTTTCCAATTCGAATTTCAAGAAGGTAAATTGTAAGTGAGAGCATTACAGAAATAGCAAACATAACATTAATTAGCCATCACTATGTGTCCTTTTTGGGGTCGTTCTTGTAGTTTTTCAATTTCCAAGTTAACGTTAACTGTTTAACTATATAGGTTTTGTTGTGTCAATGTATGTTTTTCATGGTGTAAGTAACATGTGGAATGGGCGGGTTGGTAATGTTCATGTCAATACAATCAGTGATTCTTACAATGAATTGACCAAATTATCTATGTAGAAATGGAAGATTGTTTGAATACACGTACCATCAAACAGAATTACACAAGCAAGTTGATCAAGATTTCTATTTGTCAGTAACATAAACACCAAACTATCAAAACAGTGACCTATAATTCTCACGTACTCATCATTCCAATCCGTCATAGTTTTTCAAAATTATAACTTGTTTAATATCAAATGAAAGGGATTATTCAGAGAGGTGAAATGCGATGAATAAATTATTCATTTGTCTCTCTCTGATTTTAGATCGCAACTGCTGATCTATGATTTTAAACAAACATGTCAAAAAAATGAAACGCAGGTTTCGAACCGCGTCTACAGCTATCCGGGCTGTGACAATACCACCAGGCCCACACTGGTTAACGGCATTGACACGACGACCGAGGAACAAATACCAAAGCTCACAATTCTGACATTATTATGTTAAATAGTCAAGCGGACATTTTTATTGTTATCATTAAATGAAAGGGATTATTCAGAGAGGTGAAATGCGATGTAATAAATTATTTCATTTGTCTCCTCTGTATTTTAGATCGCAACTGCTGATCTATGATTTTTAAAGATATAATTTCAATGAATTCAAAAAAGTAGTAGTTCATACAGACAATAATAATGGCTTAGTTGTTCAAAGAATATATTGCAGATTGTAACTTTAAGCAGTGCGTGCATTTTCATGAAACTATAATACCTGATCGTCTTCAAGACTTTGCAGGAGGCAAATAACTATATGAATGTATGCCGTCTGCATGATTTGTGTTTCATCATCAGACAGTTTCAAGATTAAAAGTGGGTCAACCTATTTATCTCCTTAAAGGTACAAGATCTTTTTTGCAATCCTCCTGAAACACAACAAAACACCACTTTTAGCCTTAAGGTACTTGTGAGTGACATGACTTGTCTGTGAAATTTGAAGATCTGTAATTATCTAAAATTTGAAAAAACACAAAACACTTACTGTAATTTAGTCTCTGTGTGGGGCTGAGCCAGTTTCATCTGTTGGTTTACCAGTTTACGAATACCAATCTGCATGAGACCTGTGCATATTATGTGCCATGTAGCAAGAATGCATTACCATGTATATACTTGTAATTTAGAAATATTCACATGCTAAACATCCATGTAGGGCACGAGTCTGAAGTTAGACTAGTACTTTAGGTATAGATTATATACAGTGAAACCCATCTGTAATGGCCAATCAAGGGAAAATGTGGCCTTTATACAGGTTATTTAACAAATGATTTGTTTCCAGGGGATAGCTTTTAGTGATCACTACAGGTTGGCTGTTAGAGAGAGGGGACCACTAAGGCAGGTTTGACTGTTTACTATAATTTCGTCAAAGCCGAGTTTCTAGCTCTTATGCTTTGCCAAAGATTTTTATAATAATGTTTTCTCCTATACCAATGTTTTTACACAATGTTGATTTTCTGCAGGGATCCAGAAGAGATGCACTGCATGTCTTTAACCATCCCTGCCATCTGTTGAATGTATGATGTAAAAACTGTTAGCGCTATTCGGCTTCCAAATGCGACAAATGATACAGAGACCTCAAAGAGAATGATATTAGCAAAAATGGCGAGAATTTAGGGGTGCAAACATTACTGCATCAAATTACCTCACTTTGTTAAATAACATTCTTGATCGTATTTCACCTAAGAAATGGATCCAATGCAAAAAAATCTCGATTGACCTTTACCTCATCCATCTATAATGGGTCTTGTTGATTGATACCCTTCAAAATATATATTCTGAAATGAGTCGTGAAGGTCCAAAGAGGAAAATGGAATAAATAAACTTACATGGAAACAAATATTTAACTTCGGTCTCGCACAGTGTTGAAGTTGGCGAATATGCGATTGTTTTTTGTATGCAAATAAATACGATATTCCTAAGAATACTTGAATACAAAAGTTGTGCAAAGATGCTTCGTTCAATAGTTTCATTGAAAATTACATTACAAGTACACAGGTTACGTAAATTTAATTGTGCAGAATATTAACGAATAACGAGTAAAATGTAATATTTGTCAGAATATACAATAACATTGATGGCCAATGATATGATTGGGAACACTTGATAATGCCTCAAGAAACAAATGAGTTGAAACATATACCAAAATATACACCAGCTGGAGTGGATCTCCCATCTGGTAGGATTTGCGTTTAATTTGTTTACTTAAGAAAAATCAAGCATTGAATTTCAGTATTGAATTTCAGTATTGAATTTCTCCCGGGCCTCGATAAAATAGTTCCCATAGAAAGCTGCATAACAGATCTGCCTGCCACAACATATATTGATGATAGTTCATTTAGAATGAGTCATCGGTTGACCACAAGATTTTAGCAGCAGAATCCTTGCATAGTTGACTTGATTCTAGAATAGTTTGACTCAAATTTGACGACTACCTCCGATCATGTTATTAACCTTTCATTTGTACATTAGTTATGCACATCAACGTAAATATACCGGCTCAAAATATAAATCGCCATTTTGGGGAAGTATATCCCAAACCTACTCACATCCAAAATAGTTTGTATTTCGACTTTGCAATATAGCTCTAAATTGTTATTTCCTTGTTGAATTTTAATTTGTTTGCATTAATTGATAGATTTATTTCTTAGTTCTGTGTAATATATGTACAGTATATACGGTATGTATATATGTCTACATGTATATTATAAATGTATGTATGTATATTCGATATATCTCTACTTTATTGTGGGCTCACAAACCTCGCATGCCAATATGCAAGAGCGAGGAATTTTACTTTTGTGAATCCCTGGTCAATTTGTTCTTTTCTTCTCAAAGTGTAAGTTTAAGGAAATTTGATTACCTCGAATCATCCAATTTTCAATTGTTGTTATTAGGAATACATTGCACAAACGAATTCATATACCTGGGGGAATTAATTTAAAGAAATCATTTAACCGAACAGCACCTTCGTTAATCCGAAGGTTCAGATTGATCTGCTTTTGCAGAATGTTGAGTCTTGTAGAAATTACGCGACATAACCAGTCCACCTAACCGTACTTACTAGAAAATCTTGTAGAATAACTGGAAATGACATCAAAATTGTAACAATTATGTTTATGACTAGTTAAGGTTAGCATTAACATCTTACATGAAATAAAGTGCTTCTCCCCAATATTTTAATCTGACTTACTTTTGTAAGGGGCTTACTTTGACAGCCAGGTGCAAGACTGTGACACGGCGTTTAGATTATTGATTTGTACATGGATACAAAATCCGCCGAATAGTTAGACAAATCACGTATTATACTTCCTCTAAAAATTGTTCGCCATTATGCGTGAAATATCCACCCATTGTACTCAAGAAAAGCATTCTTTAGATGATTAAAGTTGACACGAATTGTATTTGCCGCGACTTTCATTCAGAAATTATCCCGTGTATTGCGTTTCGTTAACCCACGGGGCATACATTCCTGATGAAATAAATAGGCGTAAGAAAGGCTCGAAATTCGGCCATCCCGAGGCCACAAATTACAGTTTTTTGGCTTAGTTTCTTGATTCTATTGCCCACGGGATACAAAACAAACAATTCAGGGGTGTTATCTGATTTTAAACCTTTCTGGGTAGCCATTATTCTCAAAGGAATAGGCCTAATATCATTTTTATATTCATAGTATGACACGAATTTTCCAGAATTCTATATACCGATCATAAACTATATTATTATCATTAATTGCTTGTCCACTATGGCATAAACGTCCCATTGTATTCCAATCAAACTTTAGCAAATTTAAACAAGATTTTGTGATTAAACTGTTCATCCCATCCCCCCTGCAGTTAGATCTGAATGAAAGAATGTCATGGATCTAGAAACGAAAATCACTAATTGCGTATTTCGTTCGTTATACCCTTATAAATTCGTCCAATGGTGGTGCCCAAAGATAGCATGCAAAATGTCTGGTAATTTTAGATAAGATCGTATGAAGATAAATAAACAGAAAATTAAATGGACGAATAGACTGAAAGGACAAATAAGTAGGTATTAGCCTATTGGCATTATTGGTACATAATCTAAATAGGATATATAAATGAATTGATGAATTGATTGACTGATTGATAGACAGGCTGATAGATAGATATGAACGTACAGAGGTTAGTAGATAGATACGAAGATAAAGTAAAATAAGGTCTACAAACATCTCACCTGGTTTAATGTCTAATATCATTTTTCTCTTTGTGAGACTGAAACGAATTTACACAAAAATCATGTTCTCCAATCACAACAAAAAAATGAATCGTGTTGAAAGATGGGTTATAATAGCTATAAATTGTATTTACATATGTCAATACAAAGTAACTATTTAAAGATTATGTCTAGAAATATGACGTAAATCAATACAAAATGAGGTCGTTTGGCGAGAAAAGTATCCATTAAGCAGTGTACGTGTCGTTATATGAGTAGGTTTGTCACTCCTTGTTATACTCGTCTTGCCCTCTCAGCAGGAGACTTCTAGTACGTCCCATATGGTCGAATCTGTCAATGACGAAAATCATTCAGCAAAAATTAGTACAAGAGAGAGAGAGACAAATCAGGATTTGGGGTGACTTCAAGAGCATGCAGCTTTTAGGCCGGTGAGCATCTCATGGACTCGTGGCTGCCAAATGTGCTTATAATAAAAGCTTTGGAATGAGTTAAAGAGATAGCCCTCAATTTGAGTTAAAATGATTCTGGAATCAAGCAATTAACCAGCGCAGCTGAATATATACACATTGTAGCTGCGCTATATAAATTTATGTTTAATATCATTATTATTATTTCATTCAAGGTTTTTGCTGTCAAAGTTTCGTGGCCAAATCTTTTCTCTTTGTTACACAATTAATCTCCGATTTATAATCAGAAATTGGTAGTGTATAGGTTTGCATGTATTATTTCCACTATTGTGGAGACTCATGTTGTAATTCAGCACTGTTCTCTTTTCTTTTCAAATAAAAAAAATATTCAATACAAATTTCCCTCCATCCTGGATATACACCCCAATTAATATAAACAATGAATCATGTTTAAACTCATTTGGTTATTGAAACAATGTAATCAGTCTCCCAAAACCTCTTATTTTCGTTTTATTAATATATATTATATTAATCATGTTAAAGCCACAGGCTAACAATGACAACAGTTTAAAAAAATGTGAGCTATACATAATCCTCCATACTCTAGGTATCTTTGATAAGGTCTAAAGATGAATCCATGAATATCAAAATGATGATTTAGTGCTTAAAAACAAGGGCGAAGGCTGGTTTGGGCGCGGGGAGGTGCACATCTTGGGGAGGTGGAACTAAAGTGACATGGGGAGGTGCACATCTTAGGGAGGTGGAACTAAAGTTGAGTAAATCAGGCGTTGAAAGCAGACAAAGTGGTACAAATTTCGTTTTGCTTGCCAGGGGCGGAACTCCTATGGCTCTGCGGGGGGTGCACGTGCACCCAGTCGCAACCCCCCCCCCCCAGCCCTACGCCCTTGAAAAAAATGAAAATCTACAAGCATTCAAGTTGACCGGATTCACCTCCCCATTTCCTCCCATAGACTGACTGTGTGTAGATCTAGGCTATTTTATCCGCCACCGGAGTGGAAATTGTTTATTCATGCATATCTTGCCAGTGGCAGCATAAGTTTCCAAACTGTTGGATTCTAGGGTATTTGTCCATTTAAACACTACTATGTAGCTCAGATATCAAGTTTGACAATTTTTAACATTGAACCTCCACAATGTTAGCCTATTACTTTAATAAACGGTGGATTTTTTTTACCGAAATAAAAACTAATCATTCAGACCAAGAATGTTAAAAACGAATATTAAAAGCCATTATGCATTCATATTGAAATGTATTGGCAATTTTTACATTTATGTTTTACTAGACAATATAAACGAGTCTGAATTTTAAAAAATGCCTCAGAGATTGGACTATGTAACTTTACAAAATAATATTTTAATTGATACTTATAGCACCAAGCTTTACATTTATGTAGCACAGTCGTTCGTCATCGTTTACATTTGAAAGAAAAGAGGCAACATCATAAAGAAAGTTCAGGTATCAAAATCACTATTGTAAATTCACCGAACACGCCATTGATTTTGTATCAATCTATAAAATAACGTTTTAGAGAGAGTACAGCAGGTTGTATTTGGTCTAAAAAAATGTCGCATGGGCATTCGACGGAATTTCCTCAAATTAGTTTACAAAACTGTTTATGACGTCGTTCTTATGAATCATCAAATCTAAATTCAGAACATCATAGAACCAATTGATCCCCATAAGCCTGTTCGCATGACAGCTCAAAAAAATCACACTCAAATCTGTTAATATAATACTAGTAAAAGGCAATTACTATAGCTTTCCTGCATTCACCGATGCTTTTAATAGTTTTGATGAATTGTTAATAAGTATTACTGTGCATTTAATTACTGGGGGATTGATGACAAATTCTAGCAGTTCATTATCGGTTCAAAATTAAACATCCAGAATATTGTATCCATCAAAGGTATTGAAAAGAATGTGAAAGGTGTGGTGTATTTACTAAGCACTGAATCCCATGGAAAAGATATATAGGGAAACAGCTTTGTAGATAAGTCATAAAACGAAAACCATTACAAAACAACACTCTCGTAGTCCACCTACGTATATGATATGAAACAACAACCATTAACCAAAATAATGAAATATGATGAAAATCTTTAGATTCAATGTGTTTTACTTCCACTTAATGAAACATACGATGATTAAAAAAGGTGGACAAGATTAATCAAAGTAATATACACTGCATTCATCCTTAAAACAATAAATTCTACATCCTTATTTAAGAATAAATAAGGTGTTTAATTAATTGTCACTCTCATTTCCTGATACAAAGTCAGCTTCCTTTTTCCTATACTATTACCATGACAATGAACGTGAGGTCTGAAGGCAAAATGTGGACCGTATTTCGCTAGCCACCATTTAAAGGGCGGTCTGTGGACGGGATTAGGTGGTCACGACCTCACCGAGATAAAACCTGTCTCACCTTGCGCAGTATCCGAGATGAGAGACGTGAAGGCATGCGATTTTAACGACAAAATTATCCTCACACAGTGGAATTAAAGGGAGACGAAACACCGTGAAGAAATGATTAAAATAAACCTACTGTTGAAGGAAGATGAAATGTCATACTGGGCAAGGATGTTCTTGATATTCAAGATCAATTTTGAATACGTTCTTAATACGCATGTGGGTACTTTTTTTAATGAACAGTCCTACAATTTATGTCATACGTCCACCCCAAAATTGTTGAAGAAATCACATGCATAGTGTATTTTAGGTATATTCTCGAAATCTCCAGTCAAGATGAGGTTATAAATTTTTTTCTTATACTTTTTTTCTTTCAGCAGTTCAGTAAAATATGTTTTTTTCTGATTTTTCTTAATTGTTTAAATGAAGATATTATGTGTCCAAATCACTACAAATACTAGATTCACATCTGGACCAGATTAGAGTTTGTTAACTCCATACACTTTTCTTGTATAGACTCATACATCTTACTAATATTAAGCTGTTTTTAATCCCACCCCCCCCCACCGTGTGAAACTGGAAGTGTAATTTTTTTTAAGTTTGTCATACGATACATTATCATCATCATCATCATCATCATCATCATCTAGTACCGTCCCTTAGGATGGGACTGGCAACTATATGTACCTCCGTCGACTTTGATCTTGAACCCTTAATCTAACCTCTTCATTATCTTTATCATCAAACAAAGATGTTCGCTATCTACCTCTTTGCCATTTACCATCTATCGTTCCTTCAAGTAACACCTTCTATATTACACAAATTCCTATTTTGCACTTCCTTCATCAGCTTTCTTTCTTGAGTTTTTTTCTGCTCAGGACTTCTTTGTTATTGATTTTCATCAACCAGCATACGATTTAACATTAACATAAACTATTTGTTAAACATTGTAAGATAATTAATCGACTTTAGCATTTAAATTGATAACTTTTACCCCAAAAATCGAATTTGTCGGCTTTTAAAGCAAACCACTATCACTTTTGTCAATTATCATTACATTTCACGTAAACATTAATGTCTTGGTCTTTTACATGATCTTGGCACTCTTTGTTGTGACGTACTAGGCGAGATTAATTTCAACCAAGTTCAAACTACTTTGTGTACACCTGTCGACGTAAATCGTCAGTATTCATTATCTTTCGGGACTTGATTCTTTTCATCTTTTTCTTGTCGTCAACTGTTATCTCAGTTTGTTGTGTGTAGACGTGTCGTATCGCACGTACATGAATCTATCCTGATAGGAGTTATGACACAACCCCGTGAGAATCCATTCCATTGAATGAACTTACCTCAAAATCTCAAGTTGCTCACAGATGAAAGCAATTATTGTCATTATAGCCTCAAAAGACTAAAAGCCTGATGAAGACAAATGGAATTGGCCATCAACTTTTCGGTAATTTTCCACGAATCACGCTGTGTTTACAGGCACTGGGCAATTTGTTAAAGTCACGCAACCGTCTGGGGTTTGTTGATTTTATGGACCCCATGATTTTATGAAGTTCACCAAAAACAAACGAGAAGCTGCTATTGGTCCACTCCCTAGAACTCAAACAAGGACATTCAACATGAAATGTGATACCCAAGGTGATGCGGATCCCGCTACGGATGGTACGATTTTCCCGCCTCATGTCATAGCGTAATACGTCATAATGAGTACCATCGTGGTCGTCTTGTGCGTGGCAATATAATGTTCACGTCCCATGTGCCCTTACTCCAAAAAGTACAGTTTGGCAGCTCTCCAAATTTATCTGCCGTAAAAGTTGATTCCAGTTGTACAGAAAGAATCCTACATCAGAGCAACATTCAGAAAAGTTTGTTTTAAAAATTTTGTGATGTGAAATATTCAACTTGCAAATTTTACAACAATTCTGAATCCCCTAATGTCCACATTTTAAACACGAGTTTTAATAACATGGAGTTACTGTTATTACAACTTCATACGTTGCATTTCTACTCTCCATTAAGTTCCAGCTATTCCAAATTCGTCATCAGTGTAATGAACAGGGGCACCTAAGTTGATACTGTACATGCACTTTTTTCGTCACTTCACAGGCCCGTGGATCCGGAACTTTAGTGGTTTAATAATAATCAAATATGTTTTGCTATGCGAAATACACAAATTCTATAAACTTGAGAGGTTTTAACTTAGTCACAAGTATCAAATTTTCTAGAATTATTGTGTGATTTCGGAAAATTCGAAACTTTTCTATTCTTTTGGTGTGGAGGAGTCACCCATTCCGAGTGTTTCCGCGACTTGTCCACCATTTGCCATATACCATGTTATTGGTACATTCACACTAAAGACACTGTATTTGAGGAAGCCCCATTGGCAAAAAAAAAATGTTATGCTGTCACCAGTAAAATATGCACGATAAGATTTGGCACATGAATTATTATCAGCTGACGAAAATTTTGCAACAAAGCAGTCTATGAAATGGTCGCTCATGAGTTTTACTTTTTAAAAGCACATAAGGATCGTTTTGAACTGCATTTTTTTCCAGGGCTTTATTTCAAAATCTTATCAGAGACACTGGGAAAACGGGAATCATGTAGCTCAGATTTTTTTTTTAATCTGGAAGCACCGTTATACGATGACTTTAAACACGTTCTCACCATCACCTGAAATTTTGAATAGATAAAATGGTACGCTCGTTGAATGACTCGAAAAATATACTCTTAGTAAATAATTGGCGCATGTTGATTCGTGTACAGATGTTATAAAATGATGTTCTCGCATTTTAATCAATTCTTTGTTGTACTAGAGTGTTATTAGTAGAAATACTTACAATGTTATGGTAAGAAGGTATGTTCCCACAAATTGAGTAATTTATCTGGTGCTTAATATTATCTGCAACTCAGACAAAAAAAAATCTTACCACGAGTAGCAGTTGTTTCATATAATCCAATAACTTACCATTCAGATATAGTTTACGAGGTACTGACAACTGCGTCAAAACTTGTCGTTTAAAGAAACAAGAGTTATGCAAGTAACTTGTACTGTAAATCATTCTGCTCGCCATTACGCCTATAGAGTTATGACATAAAATACGGTGAGATGATATTTCCACTGGAATGAATTTTATGCCCCAATGTTTTGTAAGAGGCGATGAATAAATTTAAGAGGTCTCTGTGCTGTCAGTGTGTGTTTATTTCTTCCATGACCTGTCATATCCCAGTCACAACTAGGTAATATTCAGTGTATATAATATGAATCAGACATTTCGTGTATACATGGTCATGATATTCAGTTTGAGTTGTGAAAGAGCATCGATATGATTGGATGAAGTCTAACATGCCTCAAGAACCAAACTGTTTGAAACATATACCAAAATATACACCAGCTGGAGTGTATATCCTTAGGGGCGCGGTACCAGGGTAAAATCTTAAGGGGGAGAAATCCGTCAGGAAAAAATTTTGCCGGCCCCCAAAAACATAAAAAACATGGTTTTCCTACTTAATCCGACAAGCGAGGGGGGGAGGGAGAGCCGACGTCGACGAGAAGTACTTTTACCAGCCAAAAAATATACCTCCTGACCCAAAATATAAGAACGATAGGGGGATTTTCGACAAAAAGTAAAATTCCCCTACTTTTACTTACTTTAAAAACAATAGGGGTTAGGGGGTTAGGGGTTTAATGAAGTTACTAACAACAGTGTCATCTAAAGATTCTTCCGAAGGTCGTGTGAGAAGAGACTAACGGAACTAGTTTTGGACATGGTAGAGGTATTGCGGTGTAGTGGGTTGGTCTCTGCCTTTCATGCGTGAGACACTGGGTTCGATTATCGTCACACCCATCAGCCAGGCGATTTATCCACATTGCTGATCCGCATCTAGGATTGAAATGGGGGCCTGGTGGAACTTGGGTGATAATAATCCCATTTATAAATCCTTTCTAACACTGCATAATGAGCTACATGAGCAATAGGTTTGTACTTGTATGATCCATAAATCCTTTCAGTGCCTGCCACATGCCAGCGCAACCGTATGGTATTATATTTAATGTAATCAGTCTGATATACTAATGTGGAATTTGGAACAGTGTGTTTAGAACATACACTACAGAACTATTATTTTTGCGCATTTGTCAAAATCTAGGTAATTTCTGATCTTCAGATTTCACGGGCAATTAAGTCCTTTATAAATATCCTAAGAGCATTAATTATTGGTTTACTGTGTTATGGGAGGGTTGAAAATGAGATTTCCTACCTTTAAGTGACATTATGTATTTGAAGTAGTAGTAGTAGTAGTAGTAATAGTAGTAGTAGTAGTAGTAGTAGTAGTAGTAGTAGTAGTAGTAGTAGAAATAGTAGTAGTTGTAGTAGTAGTAGTAGTAGTAGTAGTAGCAGCAGTAGTAATAGTAGTAGCGAGGAAGAGGAAGAGTATAGTGTAGGTGGTTACTGTGTTATAGGAGGGTTGCAAATGAGATTTTCCTACCTTTAAGTGATATTATGTATTTGTACTGTAGTAGTATAGTAGTAGTAGTAGTAGTAGTAGTAGTAGTAGTAGTAGTTGTTGTTGTTGTTGTTGTAAATAGTAGTAGTAGTAGTAGTAGTAGTAGTAGTAGTAGTAGTAGTAGTAGTAGTAGTAAGTAATAGTAGTAGTAGAAGTAGTAGTAGTAGTAGTAGTAGTAGTAGTAGTAGTAGTAGTAGTAGTAGTAGTAGTAGTAGTAGTAGTTAGTTAGTAGTAGTAGTAGTAGTAGTAGTAGTAGTAGTAGTAGTAGTAGTACGTATAGTAGTAGTAGTAGTAGTAGTAGTAGTAGTAGTAGTAGTAGTAGTAGTAGTAGTAGTAGTAGTAGTAGTAGTAGTAGTAGTAGTAGTAGTAGTAGTAGTAGTAGTTAGTAGTAGTATAGTAGTAGTAGTAGTAGTAGTAGTAGTAGAGTAGTAGTAGTAGTAGTAGTAGTAGTAGTAGTAGTAGTAGTAG